>SNQJ01S0116641.1:17187-28738 GCA_010110895.2 Picea sitchensis | reverse complement strand
TGGGTGGAAGACCTTTGGGAATATCTTCAAATAATTTGGAATGCTTATCAATGATCCCTTGGAGATCTAGGGGAATAGATGGCTTAGATGTTTGAACATCTAGTGAGCATAGTTGTGCAATTACACCCTGGTGCCCTTTTTTCAATAATATTTTCATGCCATTAGATCTTATCACCTTATTTGGTTTCCCTGTGATACCCCTTAACTCAATTTATTTTCCTCCAATGAAAATTTCATGAAAATTTCTTGAAAATTAAAAGCTATTGTTCCTAATGATTGTAACCATTGGATTCCTAGTACGACATCAACACCACCCATGGGTATAGAAATCATTGGAATATTCATTACATATTCCCCCATAGTAAGATTTATCTTATTTCATTTGCCTGAGCAATTGATAGTTCCTCCATCTGTAATCGTTACTTGAAACTCTAGTGCTGGATATACAAAGCAATTGAGATATTTGGGTAATTTATAGTGAATGAAATTATGATCACTACCAGAATCAATCAGTACTATTACCTTTTTCTTTTTGATATATCCTTTGATCTTGAGGGTTTGAGGAGTGATAATTCCAGCCAATGCATTACATGATATCGTGGGATTCAACTCTTCAAAAGGAATCGCTTCTACGTTTTCATCTTGATATGGTTCTTATTCTTGTTCTTGTTCTTCTTCCTCTTCACAATCTATGTAGAAAATTTCTTCTCACCACACTTGTGTCCTTTACTGTACTTGTTGTCACAATTAAAGCATAAACCTTTTTCTTTTCTTTCCTCCAATTGTTGAGGTGTCAACCTTGTAAGTTGAGGTGTTTTAGAAGATGGAACATTATTCTCTCGATAGATGTTAGGAGTGGTCCTTATAGTAGCCATAGCCATATTTTTACTTTCAACATTTCTTGCCACCCTAAATGCATTCTCCAATGATTTGGGTCCCCAAAGGTGAACCTCATATTGAATTTTATCCTTTAAAGTTCATATGAATACATCAATCAGGTGCTCATATGGAATATATGTTAACTTTATATTCAATATTTGGAAGTTCTCAATGTGCTCTTCAACTGAACCCTTTTGCTTGATATTTATCAATTGGCTAAAGAAGGTATTGCTCTTTGTATCCTCATAGTGTGCTATCCTTTCTTCAATGAACATTGTCCAAGTGACGAGTGATTTGCGAGAACAAATCCATCGATACCACACAAATTGATTGGGTTATAAATATAAAGAAGAAATTCGTACATTTTTTGTATGTGGCACATCATGTAGATCAAAGAATTGCTCCATATGAAGTATCCATGTTATTGGATCCTTGCCATAAAAATTCCTCATATCGATCTTGGGAAAGTGGTTGGTCTTCAACCCAAAGTTGGAGTTTCTCCATTCTTGATTCATCTTCCTTTTGTCCTCATCATGAATTTCATGGGATACATTTTTACTTTCAAGTGTCCTCTCTATTAGAAAATTTTTCAATCCTTCCATGATCTCCCTTTTTAAACCCTCCATATTAGTATCCATTATTGCTTCCAACTTAGCTTCAGTTGAATCCATCATCCCTTGTATTTCATCTTTTGTTATTGTCTTCTTTTGTAAATCATTTATGTCTCTGTGCATTTCTTCACCTTCAGCAAGAGTCCAAGTAGGATTATCTGGAGGATTAATTAGTGGAGAAGTCCCTTTTTTTTGTGGCATGTTGTCAAAGTATCACTTTTAAAAATTGATTTTGTGTAGTTCTCTAATATTTCTTCTCTGCAATGCCACAGGTCTGATCAAAATTAGATGTGCCAAGTGGAAGTTATGGTAACTTCCCCACAACTTTCTGATTTATGGCCTTTCCGGGAGATCTCACTTGTATAGAGTGCCCCACACACAAACATTGATACAAATTTCTGAAATTGTACCAAAAATACTATAGACTGTCCACTAGCCATTGCAACTGGTCTCACTCAATTTGGATACTCTAGGAAGAATTTATGATTTTTTTACCCGGAACACCTGCTTGAGACTAGTCAGTAGGACTAGTGAGATACTCTATCTTTCATAGGGTGTATCTACAAATGTAATATGAACCAAAAGCTGAAATTTTTATCACAGATACCTTAATAATTTCTTTGAATATTCTCTGGATTTCAGGGTCTAAAACATTATAGAAACAATTTTATAGCAAAAATTTTGTGATGACTAAATTTAGGACGATTCCATAACCCTATATTATGTGGGAGATATCTCTGAAAGTATAAGGCCTCATGAGATGAAATTTGAGCCCAAAGTACCTTGATCCTTCTAATAAATATCCTCCAAGGGGTTCTTTCTGAAATGTCATAGAAAAAAACATTATATCAAAAATTCCAAGGTGTCTCAAATGTAGTAGTGAAACCCTAAGACCTTGAGCTCTGATACCAAATGTTAGGAACCAAATACCAAGATAGCATAGAAAAACCTGAGAATAAGTACTCAACGCCTTGAAAAAGAGAGAATTTCAAATAATAAGCCTCTTCGAGGGGGAAACCTCCTTATACACCACATATATTTCCCAATAAAAGATGATTCCAAATGAAAATGTCTCCTTGGTATATATAGGAGACTAGGAGGTACATTTACAACTAATGGACCCAAGCCGACATAAATAAAATAACATTACTAATTTAATATGCCCTAATTAAGGGGTAATGTGACATTATTTAGGGATTAATAATGTTCCACATGAAATACATGGGAATCATTATAATATATACACTATAATAATAATCTCCACAATGCATGAGGGATTGGGATTTTTTTATAAAAGCGAATTCAAATGGAAGGCCAAGATTGACCCACGAAATTGATAAACGATGGTTGAGTCTCTGACTTCTAGAGCTTGTAGCTTGAGATATTGTTGACGGGCGAAATCGACCGTCCGTCAACTGAGAGAGTGGAACCGGTCCGGGGTTGTCTAATAACCCAAGTTGTTTGGGATGAACCACCCTGACGGGTTTAGCGGCTCCGTTAGCCGATCTAAGGTCCTAAGAAAACAAAACAGAAAAAGAAAAAGAAAAACTATTCTAAACTAACTAAACTAACTAAAAAAAAACAACAACTAATAGTAATCTAACTAAAACTAACTATTAAACATGATGGCTTAAAACTGGTATTTAGAAACAACAAACTAAACTAATCTAACTATTCTGCTACTATATATATATATATATATATATATATATATATATATACTATATATATATATATATATATATATATATATATATATATATATATAATCTAACTACTGCTATACTAACTCTAACTAATTAAATATCTAAATACTAACTGAAATATAACTTATTCACAAAATGTGCAATATCGACCAATTTACAGATTTAAATAAAATCTGAAAAAAATTATTTATATTCCACCCTAAGACAGAGAAAAATATTTTTTTTTTATGATTTTTATGATTTTATGAACAAGAAATAAAACAAAACTAACTAAACTAAATCACTAATCTAAGATACAAATATATCTAACTAAAATGCTAATATTATACTAACAAATTAATGAAAATAAATTACAAACAGACCTGGAGAATCGCTCCAGATTTGTCCTGTATGAAATAATTGTCTTAGCTGATCGGAGAGAGGAAACCCACCTTGAATTATCAAGGACCTTCACCGTAAATGATAGCTGCAATTGCTGCCTTCAAGTGTGTTCTGGACAAACAAGACATAAAATAACAACAAATACATAATTTATAAATCTTCACAGTTAGATAAACGTATTGCAAGATCTATACATAATAGTTCAATTGATGAAGAAGAGAAATGCATCATTCATTAGCTAAACTAAGTAATTGTTGCATTCTTTAAATTAGTGAAAAGAAATCAGGAATGGATCACATTAATTCAATCATATCATTATGCAAAAGACCATGATAGCTAAGTAGTCACTAATCGTGGGAATTATTATAAGCATAAACATGAAACAAAGATTGATATTATGGCAGTACATGTGAGTGCATCAACCGTCTCGGTTTATTATTAGAAAAAGACCATGATAGCTAAAGTAGTCACTAATCAAATGCAAATTGATATGCATAAACATGAAACAAAAGATTGATATTATGAAAGCGAAAGCTGTAGCAGAACATCAACTTCTGTCTCAGTTTGTATTAGAAATCCATAATCCTAGTTCTCCCACAAGTAAGGATCATCCTTATTACAAAAATAATAAGTATTTATAAGTTTTTCCACAGGGTAAAACCTCCCTGTGCAAGTTATCAAACTGTTTACATAAAATCTGGGAAGATATCCCAAGTTTAACTAAACTAGGAATCTAAAGTAAAACTAAAATACACAAATATTCCCCTAGCCTGTCCAACATGTCCCATTCAATTCGAATTTAACTGAAAAGGGCCAAAAATGAACAAGTTAGAAGGATTCTTTATTAACAAAATGATAAAAATCTAATCCTATAGACCAGCTACAAAATCTTGTGATTCTGTAGCTGGTCTAAATAAGACACAGAATCAGCATCAAAATTGATTAAAAATCTTTTTTTTTTTTAAATCAAATTCAATTGACATCCAATAACTGTTTGAAAACGAATCATTCAATTTGAAGTTGTTATATTATTCGAAATCAAACAGGATCCAAATCAATTAAATGACTACAGAGATAGGCATACTCTGTTTTGTTTGTTACCACAAAGTCGGGTGACAAAATTATATGGAACAACAATGCAATCGTTTCATATCAAATTGAAATCAACATAATCAAAACAAATCGCAAGCAATTGTTATGCTGCCTTATCAACAGGAAATATGAATTCGACAAGATCATTTTCAAATCGTTATAACTGTGTTGACACAACAAACGATTCATGCCATGAATAGATCAATTCAAACTGGCGTGAAAATCAATTCAAATAAAATCATAACAGGATCGATTGACTTTGATCAAAATCGTTCATTTGACAATGAATTATAATCGGATTTGACAAAAATAACGAATGTTGATCAATTTGTTTTTACAAATCAAACGGAGCAGCAATTAAAACACGAATCCAGCTCATAAAACAATCTTGCCAACTCAAGATATGGGATAATCCAATCAGAATAAGAGCAAATCGAACAGAAAAGGTTTTAACATAGTCATTATGAATCAAAACCATTCCACGATTCGGGCGCATTTGCACATGCTTAACCGAGAGCATTGTTTTCATACGAAACAGAGCAGTTCCTTCCAAATTGAAACCAAACAGAGTTGTATTCTTGTTCTTAGAAGATTACTTGACAATCATATTACAAGATCGTAACCACCAAACTCATTGAAATCGTTTTCCAATCACAACATATGAATCATAACGAAATCAAATCCAAACATGATCATATTCTAAATTGAGCATGAAAAAATTCCTGTTCGGAGTAGATGCAAAACGAATTCAATTGAAAGAAAATCATCAGTTTCGTTAACTCAATCAAATCAAATCCAATCGAAAAACATTCAAATCCTGGTAAAAATCTACCGGTGACTAAACTAGGAATGATTAAATCATGTATCAAAACGAAACTCCATTTATTTTTACCAAAGCAAAACAATGTACAGGATGAACACCGAATGACAGAGGCATTTGAATGAGAGACAGAGCTATTTGAAAATAGAATTCAAAACATTATATTAACCTTGATCATTCACAAAACTAAAACGATATCAAAATTCATACCTGTATGGCTGGATCAGGACAATTTGGAGTTGATAACGGCTGTGGTCGATTCAACATTCTTGAAAAGGATGGAGCCAGTTGTCTTCTGCTTTTTATCAGTTGCTTGGAGCTGGTCTCTTTGGCTGGTCAATACTGCAACTTGACTTTCCAGTGATTGAATTTTCGATTGAATTAGGGGAACGTCAATGTAGTATCGTTCCAACCATAATTCACATTGGTCACATGACGACTGTGTGGGTTTTGAAAGAACAGGCGAGGGTTTGGACACATTGCTGAGGGTTTCGCTAGGAAATTTGATACCAGGGTAGCTAGGGTTATTCCTTAGGTAGGGAGGAAGGTTCCTCACGAAATCATAAGGTGGTTCAGGGAATAAACCCTGTGATTAAGGGTACTCACTAGCTAGGAAACGTTCTATGTCAGAATCTGAATCCTCACTAAGGATTATAGGCTTTGACTCAGCAGAGGGTTTAGTTTTGTTTCTAGCCATCCTTGAAATAAGTCGAGCGTTCTTTTTACCCTTGTCATTAGCAGTAGGGTTTTCCTTGGGCTTTTTGCTTACAGGATTTTTAATAGTCTCAGCCTTCTCAGTTCCAATGTCTGGTAAGTCAATAGGAGGGTCGACCGAAGGCTTAGGAGAGGGCAATAGGATATGGAAGGGAACGGGTGGCCTGACCTTGGTTTCATTTACCACATGCTTATCAACCTGTATAGGGTCCGTTTCATCGAAACCATTTCGAGCGATGAAATCTCTCCAGCTATCACCATGTAAACTCAAGTGATAAACAATGATAAGTTTAATAAGCCCATGGTGGAATAAGCTACTGTTAGCCTTCTCCTTTTTAAACCTTTTCGACATTTTATATAAGCTGTGCTGAAAATAGAAAGGCATGTTCAACGGATACCCTATAAAACTCATTAGAAACCGTAGGTGGTAGAGAAAAACGAGTCTGTATCGACCTTCACAGGTCATGAACTGCTTGACTACTATCAAAAGGTCATGCCATTGTGGTTTAAGCATAGATATGGGCATACCTCTGTCACAAGAGGTGAATTTGCGCGAGAGAAACAACAGCGGCCATGGAACCTCTTCCACTTTCGAATTTTTGAACCAACGCTGACCCGTGGCAGGTAACCCTATAGAAGAACTGATAAATCCCTCATCGATTTCCAACTGGATGTCCCCCACCTATTCTCTACAACCATCGAAAGTGACAACGAACTGTTGTGCCACAAATAAGTTATAACCCTCAAATCTCTGCACGAAGGTGAGCCATCCGTTAGCCTCCAAGTCTTTTTGGGCATTGTCAAACATGAACAAGGCTTGGTTTCCATTTGGCTCGATTCACACGACTGGTGCCATGGAGACGAACACACGGTAAGTTCAGGGTTTGGGTCATAGCACACACAGGAGTAAAATGCATGCAGGGCTATCCGAGCTAACAAAGGTAAACGGTGAATAAGGGATAGGCATAAATGCCATCGTGTGAAGGTGGTGGAGTTTATCTCTGCCATGCAAAATAGTTATTGCCAAAGTACAACCGTCGGCTTATAGCTGTTCTACCCATTATAACATAACTCAACATTCATGGCACTTGGCCGACTAATGAATCAAAAGGTAAGTGTATAAACCAATGCGCAATCAACGTTGTGCCAAAGTTTTAAACCATCAATTATTCAATTTGAAACCAAAATCAAATATTTAACCGTGCACCAATATATCAATTGATATCAATAGTTTAACCAATGTGAGAATATGTTTGAAACTAGGTGTCATACCAAATGAAATATATCAAGGGTTTAATCATAATATCAATATATTTTCATGAAACCAATGATCAAGTAGATCAAAACACATAAATCCAAATGCCAATGCATCACAAACTTAGTGAGACAAAGTCACAAAATCAATCCAAGAGTGTCCAATGAGTACAGATCGAAAGGGCTTTTGCAAACTGCATAGCGATAAATGAAATGTAAACGCAATAGGCATACTGACAAGAAAGATAACGACAGTTCACATAGTGATCCTAATGCATCTTCGAAAGAGCAATGTTTTCACACTTACAGTCATGAAAACAAAACGAAAATAAGTGTGTAAAAAGGCGCAAAGAATAAAAGTGTCGTTCATTTGAAAATTGTGACGAAAAATTGATGTTTGCAAAACATTGGTGTAGGCAGCTTACAAGATAATGAAAAAAAGTGATTTGGCTGCCAACAATGGCGACACACTGGTAGAAGCAGTTATCTCTGCCAAAAAGAATAAATTCAGATTAGGACAACAAAGATAATTTCAACTCAAAAACAACAACCAGAAAATAGTATAAACATCATCATTAACCAACTATTCCAGCAGTGTTTCAAAAGATGAAAACTGATAACAGTCTTAAGATCAACAACTCACGATATTAAAGATAAAATCTTCCATATTGTTGGCATAGCCACTGCTTCCAGCAGGCATCCATAGCCTCGACAGGGTTTCCATTTAACCCACTCTGACATCTGTATCCTGCCAAGAAGTTCTGGATCAGAATAAAGGACGTTAAGAGGATTCTTATTTACGAATTTTCATATACCCAACATTGCCTCGCTGCTAGCGGGCCTGTTCAGTACCCCAGCAAAGTTGTCTTGGTACGATGTATGCATTTACCCGCTGCCAGTAGACCTATTCAGTATCCCAGCGGGTTTACAAGCACTTCTCACAGCTCTTATTAATAATTTTATTTTTCATAGATATATAGCTGAGCGGGGTGACGCTGAAAATCGTGATTTTTCATATTTTTTTAGACCTCATCAGAATTGTTTTTCTTGGAACTGTCCTCTATTTAGATCCAGAGATGTTTTATTTACAAAACAACTTCCTAAGGCAGGGAGACATCCTCTGATTCATTCCTTTACGGAATAGGGACAGCGTAAAAAGATAATGGATGATCATGGCGAACTTTACTCAGAGATTGAAATCATCTATCTTGTTTTAAACAACCAACATAAATATAAATTTTAGAAATACCATTGATGTTTATACAAATTCTCTTAGCAGTTATTTCAGTGAAGGAATTTTCTTAGGTCTGCATAATTCAGTGTACATGTATGTGTATTTGAAAGAAAACATCAACTGATAAATTCAAAGAAAAATCAAAAACTAAAAAGCAAATGAAAAAGCACACAAAAATCAGGATATGTACATAAAATATAAGGGTTGATATCAAGCAAAGTATCTTTTCAAGGCTTGGCCATTCACCGGATAGGTGTCAAGATGCCCTTCAATATTCTGCAATCGAAAAGAACTAGGACCCAACTTTTCAGCAATTAAAAATGGTCCAAGCCATAAGTTTTGAAATTTTGTGTGTTCTCCCTTTCCCTCATGTGGTTTGTCCCATTTCAAGACGAGATCACCTACTTCAAAATCCCTATCAGAAGCAGAGTTAGAATCGAACCAACTTTTAACCAATTGTTGATGTTGATCTAACTTACATTTATCTTGGGCTCTTACCTCTTCTAGCTTCATCAAAGCGTTAATTCGGTTTTATAAAGGGGGACAATCTTCTTCTTGAACTTTTTGTGACAACTGAAGCGAAGGAAGAAGAATGTGAGGTGGCAGAATTGCTTCTCTTCCATAAATGAGAAAAAAGGGGGAGTTACCTACAATAGCTTTTGGCGTTACTCTATCATCCCACAATGCGTTCAGCAACGCATTGTGCCAATTTTTGTGATTTTCAACCACGGTTCTCTTGATAATTTTAATCAAGTTCTTGTTTGTTTATTCTGCCAATCTGTTGCCCTGAGGGTAGTAACTAGCAGAATAATTCAATTTAATTCCTTTTTCCAAAGTGAACTCACTCATCTCAAGAGAAGAAAAGTAAGAAGCGTTGTCAAAGACTAAACAGTCAGGGATACCGAAACGAGTGATAATATTTGAATTTAGAAAGGAAATTACCTGACTGGTGTTAACAGTTATTAATGCAGCAGCTTCAGACCATCGTGTAAAGTAATCCGTGGATGTCACAATAAACTTGTTTTGTTGTGAGGATGGAGGGTTGATTGGACCTATGATATCAAGGCCCCATTGCTGGAAAGGAGAATCTACTGAAACGGGTTGCAAGGGAAAGGCTGGTTTTTGTAACCGCCCTGATGCTTCTGACAGATGATACATTTACAACACAAGGCATGGGCGTCTCTAAAAAGAGTAGGCCAGTAATAACCAGCTCTTAGAACTTTATGAGCAGTGGTGTCACCACCAAAATGACCGCCAACTTCTCCTGCATGCAACTCTAGAAAGACTTTTTCTGCTTCATCTTTTTCGAGGCAGCGCATCAGTATGCCATCAAAATTTTGACGAAACATGATACCATTAATCAAATGAAAGGAGGCAGAATTTAACCTCAGTGCTATTCTCTTAGGGGGATCTAAGTGACGAGACTCTCACCCATGTTCAAGATAGAATCTAATATCATCGTACCAAGGACTAACAGGGTTTTGCGTGCAACAAACTAAACTTTGATTATGTTGTTCTAGGTCTGACGTATCGCTTTGTTCTTGTTGTCCTGCTACTGAATCAACAACTAACTTACATAGCCCTTGGCCTCTCACAATCTGAGTTGGGGTGATTTCTAAGTCATATTCCTGCAAGGAGGTGACCCAGTTGGCTCTCTTCTCTCCTAGTTCCTTTTGCACTAACAAGTTCCTCACGACTAGGTAGGGGACAACGAATTTCGTCCTTGACTTCAAAAGATAGGACCGGAAGTGCTTGACTGCATTGAAAACAGCGTATGCTTGCTGATCAATCACTGGATAGTTAAGTTCAACGCATTTGAAAGTAGATCTCATAAAGGTGACGGGTACTTCGTGGTTCTCGGCATTCTTCTGAGTTAGGACGGTGGCATAGGAATGGTCAGAAGCAAAAGTATAGAGTGTAAAATATTGAGAGAAGTCAGGGCTCATGAGAGACGGAGTGTCTATTATGGCCTTCTTTATTGCATTGAAAGCCTAATTTTCTATGGGTCCCCAGTGATATTGGATGTCTTTCTTAATCAAATTATGTAAATGCCTGACCATTTCGGAGAAACTGGGGATGAATCTCCTCACGAAGTTAATCTGGCCTAAGAAAGACTGCATGGATTTTTTGGATGTAGGAGGGGGAAGTTTTGCAATGACTTGAGTCCTCTCGGGGTCAATAATCATTCCTTCGCTAGACCCAATGAATCCTAAGAGTTTACCTTGTTCTACTGCAAAGATGGACCTTTTAGGATTCAGGGAGATGTCGTACTTACGACATCGCAGTAGAGTGGCTCATAAGTGAGCTAGATGATCATCTTTGTTTTTAGAATATATAGTCATATCATCCAAGTAAACTACAACGGACTGATTGATTAAGCCACGAAAAGTGATGTCCATCGCTCTCTAAAAGGTGGCACCAGCGTTAATCAATCCAAAGGGAATTTTACGATAAGCATAAGTGCCCCATGGGGTACGGAAGGTAGTTTTGAGTTGGTCTGGTGGAGACATCAGGACTTGGTTGTATCCAGAGAAACAATCTAATAGGGATAGCCTCTCGGAACTAGATACCTGTTGAAGGATCTGTTCCATGGGTGGGACAAGATAGTTGTATTTATCAAACGCTCTATTGAGGTTTCGGAAATCTACGCAGAGTCGGATTTCCCCATTTTTCTTCCGAACTGGGACAAGGTTAGAAACCCATTGAGTGTGCCTAATAGGAAAAATTATTTTAGCATTAAGGAGCTTATTCAATTCTTTTTGAACGGTCGGTTCCAGTTTAGGGTGCATTTTCCTCAGTTTTTGTTGGAAGGGTAAGGTTTGGGGCTTCATCGGGATGACATGCTGTATGATATTAGGAT
>SNQJ01S0116641.1:0-17177 GCA_010110895.2 Picea sitchensis | reverse complement strand
GCAAAGAAGAAGAAGCCAGAAGATCTGAATTCCAAGAAAGGCAATTCTAGCCATGCCTTGATTGCCATCAACTCCTCTCCCGATGCTTGAATCGTAGACTCAGAAGCATCACATCACATGGCTACCTCAAAAGTAGTCTATTCTTCTTTGGATGCATGCAAAGGTCCTCCTTTTCTGATGGGGGACAACTTTTCTGTTGAAGTCACCGTCAAAGGAAGGATTGAACTCACCAACGAAAACTTCGAGAACGTGCCGCATGTTCCCAAGATTTTTGTCAACCTTCTCTCTGTGTATTAGATGACGAATTCCAGCACCAAAAAGAAAGTCATCTTCACACCAAATTCTGTGGACATCTACGACATGAAAACCAATTCTATGGTTGCTACCGGTGAGGTAAATCATCAGTCTAAATTGTATACATTTTCTGAATTCATTGAACCTTATTTTTCTTTACTGCTTACTTATGTTGATGAAATTAGTATGATATGGCACGAAAGGTTTGGACATTTGAATTTTAGATACATGCAACAACTTAGCAAGCAAAAATTAGTTGATGGTCTACCAGACATCCATTTTTTCAAGGGAGTATGTGAGGGATGTGTTCTCAGAAAACATCCTCAAGAGAAATTCGACAAGGGAAAGTCTCAGCGAGATTCCGCACCTTTAGATCTGATCCATAGTGACCTTATGGGTCCTTTTCCACATCTATTCATCAACAAAGAGAGGTTTGTTCTCATTTTTGTTGATGATTTCTCACGTTTTACTTGGATTTACTTTCTAAGGAAAAAATCCAAGGTCTCTCAACGCCTCAAAGATTTCAAAGCCTTGGTTGAGACACAATCCAGAAAGAAGATCAAAGTCCTCCGAACTGATAACAGGGGAGAGTAGGTGAATCATGAGATCCACAATATTTTCCATGATGCAGGGATTCAATTGCAACATATAGTTCCCTACACTCCGCAACAAAACGAAGTTGTTGAGCGGAAAAACATATCTCTAAAGGAGATGGCATATTGCATGTTGCATGCAAAGTCACTACCATAGAGACTATGGGTTGAAGTACTTAACTGTGAAAAATACATCCAAAACAGATCTCTCCATAGATCTATCAAGGATAAGACCCCCTACGAGGCTTGGAGCGGCCTCAAACTAGAAGTGACCCACTTTCACATTTTTGGTTCTCGTGCATGGGCCCGCATTCCCTCTGAAAAGAGGAAGGAACTTGATCCATAGAGCACTGAGTGCATTTTTGTTGGATACCCCGACAGTGTGAAGGGATATCGGCTTATTGATATTTCCTCAGTCTAACTCATCATTGAGCATAGTGTCGAATTCAAGGAATGTGTCTCGCATGTACCTCAACATTCACATGCAGACACCTTCACTCTTCCACCTGTCCAAGATGATGAGCATGCACATGTCGACTCTTCTTCAGATGAGAGTTCTGATTTAGAGGAATTAGATGATTTAGATTTAAATTCAGTACAGTCAGATGCAGAGTCAGAGCATCCAGATGCACTTGCAGAGCTAGAGCAGAGGCCCAAGTGGATACAGACTACTCTTCAGGATGCAGGGGATCTCGTTGGTGATCCAGCCGATACTAGGAGGACTCGATCTGATTTCAAGGAGCCTCCTGTTGCACTCATTTCCACTGAACCATTTCCTTCAAGGAATATTTTATTGGTTCAGTCTTCAGATCCACAGTCTTATGGCGAGGTTGTTGTAAATCCCTTTTGGGAATCCGCCATGCAGGAGGAGTACAAATCTCTCCTCGAGAACCAGACTTGGGATCTGGTTCCCCTTCCTTCTGGGAGGAAAATTGTCAGATGCAGATGGGTCTACAGGACCAAGAGTGCAGTGGATGGACAGATCAACAAATACAAAGCCAGGCTTGTCGCCAAAGGATTTCAGCAGGTTCATGGTATTGACTATGATGAGACCTTCGCTCCAGTGGAAAAGATGGATTCCATACGATTGGCACTTGCCATTGCGGAAACCAAGGGATGGGAAGTCCATCAGATGGACATGAAGAATGCATTTCTTCATGGTGATCTCTCTAAGGATATCTACATGGAGAAGCCCCAGGGATTTATGCAAGACTCATCTTTGGTATACCGATTGAAGAAGTCACTTTATGGCCTCAAGAAGACTCCTAGGGCATGGTATGCAAATATCGACTCCTACCTGTTGTCACATAAATTTGTACATTTTAAATCAGACCCGAATGTATACATGCTCAGGATGGATAATTTAGTTCTACTTTTAGTTCTGTATGTTGATGATTTGTTGATCACCAGGTGCTTGACTTCAACGATTGTTGCAGTCAAGAGGATTCTACATGAAAGGTTTTTCATGACAGACATGGGTCTGATACACTTCTTCCTTAGACTTGAGATCAGTCAGGATGCATCTGGCATCAAAATGTCTCAAGCCAAGTATGCACGAGATCTCCTTGAGAGATTTCACATGACAGACTGCAAGTCTGCTCCGACTCCTTTCCTATTAGGAGTCAAAATTGAGGTTGGTGGGGAGACTCCATTGGTTGACAACACACTATATAGACAGATAGTGGGGAGCTTATCATATCTCACACACTCTAGACCAAACCTCTCATATGCAGTTGGCATAGTTTCTAGGTTCATGCAGGAGCTACATGAGATACATTGGAAATCTGTAAAGCGTATCCTTCGATACATACACGGCACCATCACCTTTGGGATTGATTATGCAACATAATATGCATTACATCTCATTGGGTTTACTAATTTTGACTAGGCTGGCGATAGCATTGATCTCAAGTCCACATCTAGTTACTCACTCAGTCTTGGTTCCGGGTGTATCTGTTGGTCGAGCAAGAATCAAGATGCCATTTCTCTATCTTCATCTAAGGCAGAGTACAAAGGGGTAGTTAACATAACCATTCAGGATATGTGGCTATATATTTTTTCTCACTGAGTTGGGCATTCAGTTTCATCGGTCGATCGTCATCTGGTGTGACAACCACAACAATCTAAAGTTCTGCAGAGATCCAGTTTAGAGGCAGTGGACGAAGCACATCGATATCCACATGCACTACATCCGAGACTTAGTACATGAGGAGATCATCGAATTATAGTTCTATCCTTCAGCAGAACAGACGAAAAACATTTTCACCAAGACCTTCACTGATCAGAAATTCCATTCTCTACGAGGTCATATTGGAGTGAAGGACACAGTTGCCTAGCAACTGTAGTTCTTCTTTTTACATACATTGTACCTTGAGGGGGGATTTTTCCCATGAGGTTTTCCCTCTTTCCTCACTTTATTTTCAGTGTATATTTTGTACTTGGGTACCTAACATGGCCTCATTGCCATGACCCAATCTTTATTTTCATCATAGTGATGTTCAAGGGGGGTGTTGGAGTTACTTCACACACACCTAGGATTTATTTTTCCTAAGTTTATTTCTTGTTTATTATTCATAATTAGTCATTATCTAGTCTGCTATATTTTAGGGGAGAATATTCTCTATAGTTGAGTTTAGATGTTGCATTGGGATCATCACCATGCAACATTGGGATCATAACCATCATAATTCGAACTTGCCTTGGTATCATCACCAGAGTGGTGCATTAGCCTTGATTCCCTGAGTTAAATCCTCACTACTCTCTGTTTATTCAGTTAACTGAAGACTAGGTGACTAGTTAACTCAACTAGGTGGCAGTTCACTCCCGTAACTGCCTGAGAGACTAGAATAGGTGGTAGTTCACTCCCGTAACTATTGGTGTGTGTCCAAATCACTCTATACCACCACTATGGTGACTTGGTTCACCTCAATTCGAACTCATTGAGTTATATGGAGTATATCATGTGTAAATTATTCATTTTTCACAATGGTTAATGAGAATTGTTCCATTATTTCTCTCCTTCTTCTTCTTTTTCCAATTCTCTCTGCAAATGTGCATATAATTGTTTAGCTAGATCTATTCTGTGCAGGGTCAACACATTTATATCCCCCTCGAAGAGGCTTATTATATAAAATTCTCTCTTTTTCAGGGTGTTAAGTACTTATTATGAGGTTTTTCTATGCTATCTTGGTATTTGGTTCCTAACAAACATAAGGAGACTATGGAGACTATGAATATTCAAACCTTAGTAAAATTCATGAATTAATAAATATTTTGATGGCCCAGTCAACATCCACTAAGTGTCCAGTCAACAATGAGTCATAGCCTAGTTGGCAGTGATTCAAAGTCCATATCATCGCCATGTATCATAGTTTCATTGGATACCACAGGATATCACACGTCATCACGTGATTGGTCACCACATGTCATGGTCTCATTGGTTTCCAAGTGTCATGATTTGATTGGTTGAATAAAACTTAGGAGAAGTATTAAGAATGGAAATGGAGAGAATGTGAGGATGAAGGAAAGTAGTGGAGGAGAGAGAATCGAAGGTAAATGAGAGGATCATAACTGGGTGAGTTTACATTGATAGGGGGTGAGCTCACAAAGTAGAGAGAACCTGCGAAGGAGAGAGTGAAGTGGAGTGAGGGGGATGGGAAAAAATTAAAATAAAACTAAGTCGAGTGAATTGGTCGGTCAGACAAGTGAGTGGGGAATTTGAGTGATGAGATAAGTGGAGAATGAAACTCAAGTATGGAATTTGAGTGAGGAGATAAGTGGAGAATGAAACTCAAGTATGGAGAGGAATAAAATTATTATAAGTATGGGAAGAGGGAGTAAGGGGAGGAGAGATGGAGGGATAAGGAGGGGATATAAGAAAAAATTCAAAGTATAGAAAATTAAGAGAAGAGAGGAAGGAGAGTATGGAAGTAAAAAATATTGTAAGTGTGGAAGAGTATTGTTACGAGGGAAAAACTCTCTATGGCTAGGGTAAAACACAAAATATAGGTATGACTGCAGAATCTACTCAATTCTAACATATGCTATATAAACCAATGTGCAAGTGAGATAAGAAATAAGCATACCTCGTTCCAACGTTTGATGATGTTCCATTGTTGAGTACTTTGACCCAAATCTTTGTACCTACAACAAGTTCTCAACAAACAAGCATAGCAAGTATATAGTGATAGTATAAAGGGTTTAGCACATTAGATAGCATAATCCATTAATAAACATTACAAATATTCCCATGGATAATAATCATATATTTGCACAATACCAATTAGATGGAAAAGGAGTATTTGTATTAATAAATGATCAACAGAAGTGAAAACATTACAGACTTTCGTGTCGACATGGTTCGAAACAAAGAAACCAAGTTCCTTCCAACTAGGCCTCCACCACTTCAATCCTCCACCAAAGGAAACCTCATAGGAACGAGACAATGAGGTTCTCTCAACAATAAGGAAAGAGCTTGGGGGTTGAACAATACTGTGTTCAGACTTGAGGAACAAAGGGATGCAGACTCAATATGATGTAATTTCTCTCGAGTAACTTTTCTCTCAAATTTGAATGCTTTCTCCTTTTTTCCATATCTCATAATTGTGTTCTTATAGCCTTCAAAGTGCAACTGAAGGGCCGAGTCAGAACGTTTCTAGTATATGGAAGGCCAAGGATCAAAGATCTCCTATCATGACATGGAAACTCGACTTCATTTTTGTATTTTCTAGCACAAATCCTGATGTATGTGGGCTGTAGTGGAGAAGCCTATGCATAGGCATGTTTTATAGTAGATAGGGCATGTATATGTGGACAAATATGTATTTTTAGCTCTGGATTGATAAAAAAGGGATGAAAAGTTTTCATAGGGAAATGGAAAAAGGCCCTCTATGCAAGATAACAATGGTGAGGAAAATCTTCCTATAAAATATGCCCCCTAATGTGTGAGATCAGAGGAATATCTTCAATGGATGAAATGAATTATAAATAACCCAGAAGTGGAGTGGTGTAAACCTAGCTGGAAAGACTAGTTGCTCATTACATTCTGTTTTGAATTTACATACATGGTTGCCAATAGAATACAATGCAGATCTATGTGGAAAATATACCAAATAAGTGTCTGTGGCCATGAATAGGAAAATACAAATGCAGTTATATGCGAAAATATGTCATAATCACGAACAAGGCCGAGTAGAACCAGCCTCAAAACCAATCTAAAGATATATGTATACGATGGAGTATAATATGATGTTGCATGCTTACTATAGTCAAATAGGTGTTGGTCCAATGAAAAGGAAGAAACAACTCAGGAAAGTTGTGACCACATAGTGATGTCTTCAAGTCTTCTACACATCCGCCAAAGGTTCAAGTGTACATCATGTGAATAAAGGAGTTGAGGTCGAACATAATGAGACATTGTTTGATTACCGGTCATTGAGGTATATCGCTAACAAACACGAGACAACCTACCAATAATGAAAGTAGGTATCAAGGCACCGAGCACATTACTACAAGTGTGAATAAAATATTCGATGTCGAACACTTGAGGAATCCATTGATCAGGAAATATTGATGTATTCCCATCTGTCAATGGAGAGAGAGCCTACCACTAATGACTTCAATTCTCAAGGTACTCATAAAACTATAGGTCTTAGATCCATAATAAATGAGCTGAAGTCGATGGAAAGAGACCCACTGAAAGGAGAGCATTAAGGCATATCTCATCGGTCAACACGAGGAACAAAGAAGGAGCTTCATAATTTGGTGGAGATCGGACAAAGAATATGTTCATGAACAAATGACCCTGTGCATCTTTCGTGTGTGCCAAATGTAATTGGTACACGAAAAACACCCTCTGAATAAAAACCAATGATGAAAACTGTTGACAAAGGTGAGGAAACCACCAATAAGGCTAATGGCATCAAAGACACTACATGAATCCAAAAGTGTGAATAGATGTCTTGCCATAAAAAACAAGGGAAACCACCCAGTCAACGACCAATGATGAAATGTCGATTGTTGGGATCAAGGTGACCTACCAATGATGAAAGTAGGGCCAGGGTGCATTATAAGACCACAATATCATGTGATTCTAAGACAAATTGAGGGTATGGTCGACATGCAAAGTCAATATTTCTGAGGAATGGCCTACGTGGGTTGATAGACTTCCTTTAAACGAGAGCATGAGACATGTGGTAGACTCTGGCAACATAGAATCAATGATGTAACTATTTGATGTAGGAGGCATCAATAATGTTCTCTATAGGGACTGGAAGAGTAACCAGTCGGTAGAGAAAAATTCTGTAATGAGATCATCTTCCTAAGGCCATGAAAAACCCAAAATTATGATGACATCGGGACTCAATAATTTTGTGCTCTGTTCAAAGGTGACACGACTACTGCCAATTATAATATAGTACTCCCTTCCCGCCCATATTTTTTTGGTTTTTCATAACAAATGAATGCTATGATACAGAGGAGGAAACAAGTGTTGCAAGTAAGAAAAACTAGTTCCAGTAGTGGAACGTACCTATACTCAATGCAAGGTAATTCATGTGGGAGATGGACACTCAGGGTGATGTTCTCTCCAGGGTATAGGGTGTCAAATTGCGAAGGATATAAACAAGGCTCTGCTTGGTTGAGGATGCAAAAATTTCTTAGGCAACGGTTTATAACGCATAATGAGAACTGGATAAAGGCTCAATACTACAAGTGAGGGCATGAGATGAAATCACAACTTAACGCCAAAAAATGTCCTTTTTTATGTCTTTTAGTGTACTTGATGTGAAAAAGGGATAAACGTGTGCCAAATAGACGTCTTTTCAAATCCAATTTACGAGCGTAAAAAAGACAAGTTCACTCAGCGATCTTTTCTATTTTTGGTAATGAGTTAGAAAAGATCTTAACTAAGACTCACGGCCTTTCAAATCCAACTTAACGAGTCTGAAAGTGACAAATCACTCGGCAATATTTTCATTTTTTAGACGAGTTGGAAAAGAGCTTAACTAAGACTCGTTTTGGGAGTCTGCGCAGAATAAGGCCGCATGTGTATGAGTAAGAAATGAGGCTCATCATAACGTCATGTATCAAGCTATAATGGACTCCCGATCCTAAGGAAAAAATCGGCATGGGAAACAAATGACAAAGAGGATCTAACTAGGGCGCCCATGCTTGGTAAGTCTCTGCCATTTATTAGCGACACTACTTATAGCAGACGAAAGGTTCTATGTTGCAAAAAATGGGTTCGTACCTAAGGAATAAAAGCGATATTTTAGAGGATAATGCAAAAATGCACGACGGAGTGGATACTTGTTCTATATGTTAGGTTATGAAAATACCTACCCGAGGTGACGAACGACCAATCATAACGTTGAAATCCACAAGAAATCTGAGTCAAAACTACCAAAACCAGCTTAAAACCATTTTTGTATTAGTCCATGAAAAAATAGCATGAAACTATATAAAGTGGGTAAAAATAGATTATAAATAGTAATAAAATAAAGAATTACTATACCATTTTGATTTTTACCCAAATAGTGCAATTTGGACCAAAATACCTCCAAGATTCAAATGATGATTGCGGGAGCGTCGAGCAATGAAATCATGAACCGTCTGGATCAAGTAACTATACTCCTTATCCTCTTCAAATTAAGTGGATTACATTTTTTAATTAGGTTCCATTTTTTTAGTTATTGAGGGCGTAAAATATAGATTTCGGTGTACGTGGGTTGGCTTTGTTTAGGTTGCATATACGATGTGGTATACACTACTATGTGAACCATAGGGGGTGTATATTAAGCCCTACATGCGATTGTATGCAAAGGAAGTCGCGTACAAGCACACAAATGACCAAAAAGGAGGGTTCTAAGTCAAAATTTGGTTTTTCCTTTGCAGGATGGTTCCTGAATGGAGAGAGCGAGAACATGAGGAGGTTGATGCAGCTGCGGACTGAGATCCGGTGGCTCAAGTGGCTCTAAAAATATGAGGCTTGTATAATTTTTGGGCTCTCAAAGGAATGAGGGCCCAAGTGAGGTTGTTGGAGATGTTGGTGGGTTACTGGGACCCTGATAGCGAAAGATTTATCCTCGATGGAAAGCCATTGAGGATCAAATTAGTAGATGACATCTACTTCTTGACTGGTCTATCAAGCTGAGGAGAGGTTGTAAACCTCAAGTCACGCGAAGCAGGGAGTGGGATGAAGATCGAGGAGTATATCGATGCCCACTTTGTAGCGGGGACTCCCAAGGTGTGAAGTCAAGTCTCTATCCGGGCAATAAATAACCTCAACCTGAAGACCATCATGCTTGTATTGACTAGGATCATAGGTTGGGATTCGTTGCACCAAGCATCAAGACAGCTCATGTTTTTTGCAGTGCAATGTGCGAGACCCATTATCTATGACTAGTGTACCTTACTATTGACCAATATGAAAGGTCAGTTGATAGAGTGCAAACAGGGGGGTAAGCAAAACTTCAGGTTTGCCTCCATTCTTTGCAGTTTCTCTTTCGAGCGGGTTCCAAGTTTGGGACCTAGAGTGGAGATCCTTCCTAGAGGACCCCATGATCCAGCCATGGCGCGATGGACTGAGGTTATGAGACGACAGGGGGGAGGTAGGGTGCCAACACCCTATAACATATATTTTTTCTTTTGGTGGCGGAGACAAGTCATCGCTTTGGATGATTATCCTTATGTGGGGATCGAATTTAGAGGATATCCAGATATTCCAATTCCACTAGGGGCTGCCTATAGTGACATAGGTAAAAAAAAAATTAAATATTTCATTTTTTGTATTTTTGTATTATGAGACAAAAGTATTTTTTGGTGGTGTTTAAGTATTAACTAGACACTTGTGTGACGCAAATGTGGGTTCGCAACGGTCAGAGGTTTTACATCGACATCGACGGAGGCACTGGGGTGATGAGGGGGTGAGAGGAGAAGCCAATAGATTCCTACAAAATGTGCAGGGAAACCTATCTCGTTTGATGCAGATGATTCCAATGGTTTAGGTAGAGGATCTACCTGAATCCATACAGCGATAGGTGGTGGGTGTACCTAGAGCATGGGTATGACTTTTTCAGCATCTCGCAAACACCGTGGTTTTCTATCATAACACACATCCGAATCCACATGCGTAGATGTCGTGGGATCTATATATCAGATGTATATGTGTATTGAGGGTGTTTAGCCCCTATTTTGTAATATAAACACCATATTTTTTGAAATATATAAAAAGGATCTTCATCTTTACTTATATTTTACAATGTGCATATTGATTTGATGGTTTTATTTGCTTTATTAATGTGACAAATGCCAATCTAAAATGTAATTAGCATAGGCATCAGATACATGATTAGCACTCCTAGGAATGTGATAATATGTGATAAAATTAAATTGTTGTTCTAAAAGACGTACCCGTATGAATTTTCAGAGTAAAGTAGGATCACGTACACAATAATGGTCGTTCAACTGACATACTACTAATTGGGAATCCAGGTGAACTTGTAAAGAGTGAATACCATGTGAGATAGCATCGCGCAAAAGTTCTATGACGACGCTATATTCGGCCACATTGTTCATGGATGGCCCTAGGCATACACCATCTAAAGACACCAGTAGGCCTTCAGGTGAGTAAACCACCCAAGCGATGGAAGCCAAGTTCCGTGTATGACGACTGGCTCTGTCTCTGAATCCTAGGTAGACCGAAAACTCCGTTGACCTGTCAATAAGGGGAAAAATCGATAAACAAGACAAAGACAAAAAGAAGGGGAAAAGATATGTATATACACTAAATTACATTAGTATACAAAGAGTTCTTCCCAAGCCTAGGCTCAAGCGTAATATATTTTCAAGTAGAGCCCATTTCTGGCCTCGACCAACACATTCCCTTCATAATCTTCTAACTCATAGGCTCCTTTTTCTAGAACACGTTGCACGATATACAGACCATACCACATGGGTTTAAACTTGACTGCCCCCAGTGGTTCTTTGGATTGGTCATATAAAAGGACCAAGTCACCCTCAACGTACAAAAGAGGATAGACAGACTTTTCGTACTGGACCTTGACATGTTTTTTGTTCTCCTCGATGGTCATAAAGGAGTCCCGACGCTGCTCGTCAAGACTCTCTAGGTGCACAAGGCGTCTCTCTAGATTTGAAGTGTTAGGTAGGAGCGCGACTGCCAAATTAAGAGAAGGGATTTCTCATTCAATAGGAAGAATTGACTCCACACCGTACACTAACTGGAAAGGGAAAAAACCAGTGGTAGTCTTAACCTGGTTCAGTATGCCCAAAGCGCGGGATATAGCATGATATGCCAATCAGACTTACTCTGATTGATAGTTTTTTGCAAGATGGTCTTGAGAGACTTGTTGAAAGACTCTACTTGCCCATTTTCCTGAGGGTAATAAGGGGAGGAATGACCATGTATAAACCCTAGATTCAATGGTAGTTCTACCATCATTTTGTTATGAAAGTGACTGCAATGATCAATGACAATCTCACTCGGGATACCGAACCGAGCGATAATTTGATTGAATATGAAGAAGGCAACAGTCTTCCCATTGGATTTCATGGTAGGCATGTCTTTGACCCACTTAGTAAAATAGTCAACGACCACGATAATATGTTGATTCCCCCCAACCAAAGTTGGGTTGCAATCTACAAAGTCTACCCCCCACTTGGTGAAGGCACCGATGACAATGACTGGGTGAAGAGGGGTTGGGTGCGAGGGCATTTTCTGAGGGAACACTTGGAAGGGGTGACACTTCTTAACCACTTCAATACAATCTTTAAAGATAGTAGGCCATAAATAACCAGCTCACAAGATTTTTTGGGCTGTCGCAAGCCAAGATAAGTGACCACCACAAGCCCCCTTGTGGCAATCGTTTAGGACTGACTCGACTTCTTCTTGAGTTAAAAAAAGACGTAAGATGTCATCTATCCCTCGACGATACAAAGTGTCACTGATGATGGTATACTTCTTAGCTTGGTATCTAAAACATCGTCAGTCATCTCGCGAAAGATGTTGAGCGAACTTCAAGGTCTGAAGATACAGAACAATGTCTCCATACCAGGGGTTAGACGATGAGACAAGGAAAATGTGTTCATCCACAAACAAATCAACATGGATAACATCCTCATCTAATCGTGGAAAATTAGATATTAACTCTATGAAGACCAGTGATTTTTTGGACTTTGCCAAAGTGAAGTCGAGATCAAACTCTTGTAAAATGACAATCCATTTATTATATTTCCCTCCTATTATACATATGGTAAGGACGTATTGAAACGGACTGACATTAGCAACTACGGTAGTATTGCAAAGTAATATATAATGACACAAACGTTGGACTACGTGAACGACATCCAAAGCTAGTTTTTCAACGTGAGAGTAATTAATCTCAGGACTGACTAAATTTTGACTAATATAGTAGATGACATGCTCACGGAGCTCATCATCCTCCTAAACTAGAACCATACCAATCATCTCTTTAGACACAGAAATATAAATCAAGTAATCTCTACTATAATTAGGAGAATTCAGTAGAGGGGCCGATACTAAGGATTTCTTCAAAGCATCGAAAGACTCCCGGGCTTGATCATCCCAGATAAAAGGGGTGTCTTTCTTTAAGAAGCTCATGAAACCCTTAGTGATATTGGCATAATTCACTATAAACTGACGTAGAAAGTTAGATTTCCCCTGTAAACCTTGAAGTTGCCTAATCGTGCGTGGGGGAGGCAATTGAAGTATTGCCTCAACCTTAAGAGGATCTACCATGATCCTGGTCTCAGAGACAAAAAATCTCAAAAGGCGACCAGACTTAACGCAAAAGATGCATTTATGAGGGTTCAACCGGATTCTATAGTAACAACATCTTTCAAAAACAAGATGAAGGTGCATAACATGATCCACTCTCTTGCGGGAGTGAGCAGTGAGATCATCAAGGTAGGATTTGAATATGTTCTTAAGTTCATGAAAAGAGAAAGTCATGTCACGTTGGAAGGTTGCTCCGACGTTTTTAAGGCTGAAAGGGATTTT
Source organism: Picea sitchensis (assembly GCA_010110895.2). Lineage (NCBI taxonomy): Eukaryota > Viridiplantae > Streptophyta > Pinopsida > Pinales > Pinaceae > Picea > Picea sitchensis. The sequence continues at coordinate 4,253 of SNQJ01S0116641.1, read as the reverse complement.
CCGGTATGCAAAAGTACCCCAAGGACATATGAATGTCGTATTTTGTTGGTCTTCAGGTTTTATTTGGATTTGATTATACCCTAAAAAACCGTCCATAAAAGAAAATATCTCGCTTCCTGCACACTCATCGAGAATCTGATCAATGAAAGGTGTGGGGAATTTATCTTTAGGACAAACCTTGTTCAGGTCGCGAAAGTCCATACATACACGGATGGTTCCTTTCTTTTTATTCACAAGAACAGGGTTGGATACCCATTCAGTCAAAGGAACTGGGTAGATGAAGCCAACATTAAGTAGCTTCTCCACCACAGCCATCATGCATTAATAAATTCAATTTCATTCTATACTAATGAAGCAATGAAGCAAACTATCATGCATTAATCATCAATAGTATAACGAGACTATGCTAATAAATTCAATTTCATTCTATACTAATGAAGCAAATTCATACTACACTAAACTCAATAATTAACTACAACTTGAAATTGCAACCTAAATCTAAGCAATAAATTGCATAACATAAACTAAACTAGCTCTATCTTAACAATTCAAATTGCAAAAAAGGAAATTCTCATAAACATAAATTAAACACTATTCGAGCATATGACAAGTAATGAAATGAGTAAACTAGCTAACACCTAGATAAGAAAAGACTAAATAGCATTTGAATAAGCAATTTGCAAATAAAAACTAACACTATCACTATCCATCCATTGAAACCCTGTCAAAGAAAGCATGAATTAAATTTCTGTCCTAAAAATCTATTTTAACTTCTATTTCAGCATGAAGAAAGTCTATTCTACCATCTAACTACACATGTGGTTAGTGTCTAAATCTGAAAGCTTTCTTATACTAACTAATAACTCATTGCATACTAACAAAACTCCTCATAATAACCTGCAAAAACTAAGTTAAACCAATTAAATCACAAACAACAAATTAAATAACAAAGAAGTAAAATATCATTTCATGTACAGGAAATAAAATAAAAATGCATCTACACTATCTAATTCACAAATAAACTCATAAGATCGTTACCCAGACTGCTGGTGTGCCCCCCAACAGTCATGGTTACTCTCCAAAGGCACACCACAAACTTCAACACAACGATTTTCCCATTAAAACTAAAAATGTAGGTTTTACACAATCTGGCAAAATGAAAATGACAAAACAGAGCCAAAATCGTATTTGCCTCTAACACACTCCTTCTTAGCTATTGTATGAGCACCACGGTGGTATTTATAAGCTTTACAGATCAAGTGGTCGACCATTGGAGGGTCGAACCACTTCTAAAAACAACAAATTACATTAATGGTTCCCTAACTGTCGAAACAGAGCGAGCCAATAATCGCCCATCTTAACAACCCAAACTGAGTTGTCAAGAGTTCAATAATTGGAGGGGGTAAGCATGAGAAAAACCCATGTTCTCGATTCGCCAACCACTAGGTTCCAATGCCATAACCGCCAAATCGCCCACCATTTTTGTGCAGGACGAGGTGCTAGACGGAGTCTCAGACTGGGTACCGGATGCAGAATTGAAAAACACGAACTACTCTCAGTCCATCCAGAATTTTAGGAAACAACCTGCATGGGACTTAATTGGGCATATTACGCACAAAGCCCATGTGTCGGATTTTTCAGATTCCACTTCATGCTCCCACAATTTAAGATTTAAGTTATTTGCCTGTAATAGTGACGAATGGAGTATCAGAAGCAGAAACATGATGCGATTTTTCCCTGTGACACCAAAAAATGTGAATCAGATTCTTGGAAACATAAAAACATAATGAATTATACTCAAGATTGACATAAAACACGAATTATGCATACCTGGTGTAGATCATAGTGTTTTGGCACAAAATTCTTCAAAAATCTTCTTCAAAACATGAAAACGCATATACACATTCAGCAAAAGGGATCTAGTTAACGTTGTTAAATAGATCATATCTCGGGCCCAACATTACCCCCACACCTAAGATTTTGCAGGTCCCACTGCAAACAAAAATAAATTTCCCTTCATGACTAAATTTGCGAAGGAGGGGGTGGATTAGCTTTATAAGCTTCTCCCTCTTGCCCGAGGGATTTTGAATTAGGATTTTTGCGGTGTTTCAATTGCATCCAGAGACTATTATTGGTGGCAATAATATCATCAACCTAACACTGTAGAGAATTCATCTTGGCTTGTAGGACAAAATTATCATGGAGTAAATGACAACTAAGTATTTCATGCTCTCTAAGTTTGAATTGGAGGGTTTGGAGTTTTTGGAGGTTGCTCATGACATGTGAGGAAGCCTTGAGATGTATAGTATACCCTTGATCCTTTAAACCATGCTAAACATCAATTTTACCTCTGCAAAATTAGTTCCAAAAGTGACTTCCCATAAGCACAACAATTCTGGCTTGGTGAACTTGTGAAAAATAGGTATCAAAGTGACACCTGTAACTACAAGACAATAAAACTTGTGTAAAACCTAAGAGAGTTTTTTGTTTTTGAATATGTACTTGACAAAAACCTCTCTTGGTTTTCAAAAATTCACTTTCAATTGTTAGGAAAACATGCCAAGAAAACATGACTAAAACAAGAAAAGCAGAGTGTTTTATTTCCTGAAAAACTAGTCCTCTAAGAGAATTAAATATATCCAAAACCATAACATATATTTAGAAACTGAGAGAGGTTATTGTTTTTTAATATGTCATTGATAAAAAATTCTCTTGGTTTTCAAAATTTCACTTCGAGTTGTTAGGAAAACACGAAAAGAAAATATGACTAAAACAAGAAAAACATAGTGTTTTATTTTCTGAAAGCATAGGCCTCTTAGATGATAGAACATATCCCAAACCATAAAATATATTCAAAAATTGAGAGAGGTTATTGTGTTTTAGTATGTTATGAAAACAAACCTCCTCCAGGTTTCAAAATTACTTTCCCATTTGTTCATAATCCCATCTTGAAGTTGGTTACTCAAAACTTACAAAAGCGCAACGTGGTCTTTGATAGGGATTTTGGAGGCCTTACCAGAGGCGTTTTGGGCTGAAAGTGGTATGGGTGTAAATTGTATGATGTATTATACACAATGGAACCATCAAGCACTGCAAATGCCTTCTCCAAACCTTTGAAAAACTGACATGAAGTCAAGCTGTCCAAATGTGTAGAAACCCTCCTATAGCAACTGTATTTGGGAATTTCTTTCAAAACATAACACCTCTGCATACAATGAAGGAGGTTTTTTTTACTTTATCTATTATTGACAAAAACCTCTTTCACTTTTGTCAAATTCATCTTCCTTAATTCAGAAGCCAATTTTGAAGTAGAACTTTGACCAAGACAATCATTTGAAAATTTATGACAAGGAATGATGACATGACCATGATGAAAATTTATGACCTTGGATGAGTGGAGGGAGTAGTAGGGACACCTAGACACACCAATGACCATTTTTTGATGGGAGAAATTGACCGTCGCTCAACTGGAAGAGTGATTCCAGTCCGGGGTTTTCTAAATAACCCAAGCCGTTTGGTGTAACTCGTTCTGACGGGTTTAATGGCTTCGTTAGCCAATCTAAGAATCCTAAAAGAAACGAATAAAAGAGAGAAATAACTAAATAATTACTAAACACACTATATGTATGTACATATATTCAAATGTTACTATAGTAGTTGTATTTAAGCAGAAGATATATAAGTCTCGTTTATTTACATGATTTACAAGTTGCAAGTTTTAATCAAAACTTACGAAAATTGATGTGAAAAATGATTGCTTCTAGGAAACAGATAAAGAAAGAACATAAAAATATTTATTGTTTTTCTTTTATAAATTTAAATAATCTTGCCAAAAAAAGTTAATGAAACATGAACATGTGGATAGTCAAAGTTGAACCATACATTCATTGTTTCATTCATTAACAACTTAACTAAATAACACATATAATAACCTGTCGCTAATCAACGAAACTAGTATTTATCTTTCTGTGTTGTATGAGCTCCTGCCTGTACTGTTGTTAAGGGAAACCTATAACAAAACAATACTAGAACTTCCAGAATACATTCAAAGAAGTATTTGATATTGGAGTAAATTAATAACAAAAGGAAGACAACTAATTAAAAATCGTGTTGTTAAACCCTAATATTGGCTCATTACCACTTAATTGGGGCATATTAGATTAGTAATGTTATTTTATTTATGTCGGCTTTAGGCCATTAGTTGTGATTTAGATTAGTAATGTTATTTTATTTATGTCGGCTTTAGGCCATTA
>SNQJ01S0116639.1:28878-56712 GCA_010110895.2 Picea sitchensis | reverse complement strand
TTTTACTCTCCATCCTCTAAAAATATAGGGGATGAGCATAGAAAATATATGAAAACAGGATATTTGAAATGACAAAAAATGAAAAGGGAAAAAGGGTAAAACAAAAGAAGCATGATATATAACAAGACATGCATTCTAACTTCGAGCAAATAGATTAATTTGTTAGAGACAAAAGTAAATGGCCGAAATATAGCTCTGGCTTGGTTAAAAAAAAAAAAAGTATAACTTATAAGTCTTTAGGTGATTGTTTGACAGTTTTATGGAGGAAATTATTCCTTTGCTAAAGTAGAATTCATTTGTGAGTTATACTAAAAGGAACTATATATACAAAATATTTCTAAAAGCAAACAATCAGTACTAACCCTATGCCCTTTGCAAAAGTTGTACTAAATCTTCAAAGGTAAACCAAGTATTCTTTGTGTGCTGGAAAAAGTATAGGTAGGCTTTCCAAAACAGTATCCCACTAGTCGTGTTCACTGGAAAAAGGCTAAAGCCACCAGAAATGAAAGTGTGTTCGGGCAATGGGATAGGAAATAGAAGCAGAAGCACTTGCTCCTTGAAAATTGCAAGAGCAAATAGTTGTAAAGATATAGAAAAATGATGAATGCAGTAAATCATTGTGACACCCTGAAGGCTGAAGCTGTCTAAAAACAAAAGAAATATGCTCTTCAAAAAAAAAAAACCACCTAAATATTCTCAATTCAATCCATTTAATGGAAAGAAAACCAAACTATTCTAAAAACTAGAACAAAGTCACAACCTACAGAGCAGAAAATGGTGATACAGATATGCCAAAAAAGGGCCATAGGAATGAAGTATTTGAATAACAAGAAAAATAGAAGAGAAGCAGCATGCCTTATAGTTACCAGATTACCCTGGTGATCCAAGATTGCAAGAGTACATGCCTTGTTGGAGAAACAACCAGATAGGACGAACCCAAATATATCATGATAGAAGAGGATTTGTGAGTGTGAATAACAGAGAAAGAAAAAAATGATTTGTGCTAAGTTTAAACTAACACCAAATGACAAAGATTGATATAGATCCACTAAAAGCAATCTACAATAGAGATATAGTAGTAGATGAATGACATGCTTTATTAGATTGTGTTGCCATCCAAGATACAATCATCTACATGGTCTAAACAAGAAAACTAAACATTGGACGAATAAAAAATTTCATGGGTGTAGAATTTGTTGTTAGCAAAATAAATGGTTTATTGTAGATAATTAAAACTGAGGAGATAATCATGGCTCAGGTGACCAGAAAGGAGAATTTATAGCAGAGGAACAACATGTTGTATTAGATTACCCCGCCCTCTAAGGTTGCAATACCCTGCAAGGCATATAAAGCCAATCAGGCTCTACATATGGTTCTATTGAATACAATTTTAATCTGATACTTAATACCAGGTCTCACAACTATCAACATAATCATAGTCCTAAACCATGCCCTGGGATTTTGGGCACTGAGCTCTACCTCTCTACTAAGTTTTCCATAAGTAATCATCTTTTCCCTCTTATTGACAATATAGGTTGACAGTGGATCACATAAAATAAAAGAAGATAAGATGAATTACATATGGTTCTATTGAATAAAATTTTATTATGATACTTAATACCAAGTCTCACAACTATCAACATAGTCATAGTCCTAAACCATGCCCTCGGATTTTGGGCAATCGAAGCCCACTCTCTACTAAGTTTTCTATATAATCATCTTTTTCCCTCTTATTGACAATATAGGTTGACAGTGGATCACATAAAATAAAAGAATATAAGATGAATTTATTAATATCCAACAAGTGATCACAAAAGTAGGTTAAAGCAAATCAGTCGTATAATCCAGTGCAAATATGGGAGTGCTATCACTAATCGACCAAAAAGAAAAAAAAGGATAAATGTGAGTAACTAGAATCAAACAGTATACAATGTCTATATCGAGCATGGTAAACGATGAAATCTAGAAGCATGACTTGGATTGATATTGCAAAACAACCCATAAAATGCTACCCAACCAAAGAGAACATAATTTCCCAGTATACATTCAGATAACATTAACTATCACCCTTTTAAGACTTCCATCAGGTTTGTGATGTATAACAACATTATGTAGACAAGCAAAGGCATGAATGAACTAAATTTTGATTTATTGTTTACAACCACTTAGTACTAGTAGTAAGTACTACTAAATTTTGTAAAAGATTCAATAAGATTGCATGTGCCTCTTTCCATAAGAACAAGCAAGGATTCTGGCCAACTTATGAAAATAGAGAAGAACCCCCCAAAAAAAATACCCAATACCGCAGAATCTGAATAAGTCCGGTGGAAAGACAAAGACAGTCATCTATTCTCTCTACATGTTTTCCTTATACCTGAACATAGGCATATACATTTTATGAGATGGGAGCATGGTTTTTACCTTGTACGTGCACAGAGGCACTGCGATCAAGCAAATGGAAAAGAGATTTTGCACAATCTGGATAGAGGGCAACTTTTTAGGGTTAGAACCTACAGGGGACTGGAGTACTCTCGACGCCAACAAAATATGGAATGGATTTCAATTTGGAGATTGGAGCGAGTTTCATCTGACAATTCCACCAATAACACATCAGTCATTGAATGAGGCAGCATGCTCTCCACACAAATAACTTCCTTGTAAATGTTGCCCACCCTAGTGCAGTGCAACTAATAAATGACCCATCCCCTATCCTCTTTAAAAGCTAACCTTATTGTCATAATGTCGTCTTGGGATACCCGTTTCTCTTCCCGATTTCACCTAATCAAGTAAGTTGTTAAATGCCCTCTTTATTTCCTACTCTCCGTTGTTTTTATTGCTCGCTCTCCGTTGCCAGACACAAATTCAAGCCACTTAGCATCATAACATAACATACTTATTCGATCATTTCAATTTTCTTTATCATTAAGAGTTGTTTCTCTTGATTCAACTGGTATGCTTCTTGAGAAAATTCCAAGCAAAAATTTAAATAATGCCTTTAAGTAGCTTAGTTTTAAATGAAAGTCAAGTCATCCATGTGTTAAAGTCATTTTAGATGAATTTTCAATTGGTGTAGCTCTAATATTTTATATCTAGCCTGTATTTTCCTTCCGAGTGAATCTTTTGTAGAAAAAGTTCTCAAGCTTCCAGCAAAAACTCAAATCACTATAATACATTGAAATAATATATCTGGATACTACAGAACTGCAAGAACCATTTTCAAGAACAACACGGAAAGTGCGCTAGAGTGATACTCTTTAAAGTTGTAATTTATTTGATAAGTGTGCAATCAATTTTAATGCAGGATGTCATTATCCTAATCCACTACATACTTGAAGGTTGCCTCCTACCTTGTATGTTAGCTTGCATTCATGTTAAGCTTAATTAATTAAAAAAAAAAATAAAAAATTGTATCATTTTATTTAAGAATAATAGGTTGCATCATGCCTTTGGTTAAAAGAACAACCCTCAATCTGAGCATTGGAATAGAGCAATGTCACAACATTCCCAAGGTAAGTATTTTCATTTGTACCATGGCATATAAAAATAATTCACAGCTCGAAACCTTTCAAAACTAAGTATCCATGGCCCATCCTCCATTATGTTTTTTTTTACTTGAAATATTTAGATTTTATAATATTTAATTATTTTAATTTATGAATTTCACTTTTATAATATTAATTATTTTAATTTCATGAGAAATATTTTTACTTTTATAATATTTACTTATTTTAATTTATTAACTTTCACTTTTATAATACTTAATTATTTTAATTCTATGAAAATATTTGAGTTAGTTGTAAATTAAATTATTTGTTTTACTGTGTCGATTAATTATCTTTCAATATTTAGTATATTGAAAGATAATTAATGTAAAAAGATAATTAATATGGTAATTATTAATTATATTGTGAGTTATTGAGGTCATGGCACACACACAAACACTATTGTTGTTGGCATGTTTACAAGAAGATTCGGCTTGTCATTGATGGCAAGAACAACAACAACTTATGGCATGTCTACGTGCAAGAACAATGTTAACGAGTAGCATGCTCGCCATTGATGGCAAGAACAACAACAACGAAGGTATGGTTACAGAAAGAATAGTAGCGACGCTATGTGTTTACGGTTGGGAGACAACAATGGAAAATAAGTAGGCAAGGAAGATCAACAACATGATGGCATGGAAATATCATGTTTAACAATGAAGAGCAACCGCGGATAGTTGGATCCCATTCAAAATTCCTACGATCACAACTTAATCCGCATGAGGGAGCATTAAAAGATGGAGGATAGATTCCTGCCGCGATCCGAAAGCAGTGGTCTAAACCATCGCTGGATCCAGGGAGAACCCGCGAGACGCTATTTTAAAGTGCTAGGAGAAGCTGCTTACAAACTCAAAGAGGACCGGGTCCATCTTCGTGCAAGACACGTGGTCACGTATCAACATTTCACCGGACCGAGCTAAAGGTAGGCGCCCTAACCCTCTCAAATTGTGAAATGTGAAACCATGATTTAATTTGAGTCATCGATCAAAGGAGATCTGGATCGCTGATCCGACTCCATTTCGCTCTGACAAGTTGGAGTTAGAGGTGTCAAGGACACCCATGACAAGAATGATGAAATCAAATGCTTAAATGTCGAATCCCTTCAAATCATCATTTCTGTGGTTTCAGGACTGGAGGTCGAACACTTCATCACGTAAATGTCGAAAATGAAACGCCAGCAAATACCTTCTGTGTGATCATTTCTGTCTATGACTTGGAGTGTCAAACACTTCATCACAAAAATGTCAAAATACCTTCAGATCATTTCGGGTTCCGGACGTAGTGTCAAAACACTTCATCACGATATGCTCTAAACGCCGAACAGGTTTTGAATAAGGTTTTGGTCACAGCCAGTGGTCACATCCACGGAAGATGGAGGAAGGAGCTTAGTGCAACCAAGCCTCCATTTCTGATCAAGACTTTGGAGGTCGGTGACCCTTCCATCATAGGAATACTCTTGAAATTAAATTACAAAGCGTAGTTTTGGCGGATATGGATTGGCCTCACCGTGCCAGTGGTCACATCAATAAGAGTTGTAGGTAAGATCTCAAGAGACAAGCTCCATCAAGTTTGGGACATGGAATTCAAGATAACTCTTCACTTAATCCCTAAACGCCGAAATGTGAAATGCGGTTCACAATTGGGTCTCCGCTCATAACCTATGGTCAGCATCGAGCGAAGGCTCAAGGAGGAGCTAGCACGAGGCTAATATCCATTTCGGAGTTCGCAACTTGGAGAGTCAAGATGCCCGACAACAAGAATTGTCGAAATGTGAATTGTGAAAGCACCTTCTGAATAGGAGTGTGGTCATTGCCCGAGGCCACATGTGAAAGGAAAGTGAAAGGTGCCAAAGGCATAAGACTCAAGAGGTTCACATTGTAACTGCCAAAAACCACTAATGGTTTCTGCACAGAAAAATCAAAGAGGCCTCAGTGTGATTGTAAGAGGAGTTGAAGAGTCTCAAGGCATCTACCAGCTGGAATGAAGACTGCTCATAGAGGTGATTGACATATGGCATGCGAAGCCCTAAACCTAACATAGAGGATGAGTCTCGAATGCCATAGGCCACCTTAAGAGCATCGACCAGACAAAGCAAGAATCTCATGATAACATCCAAAGGATGATGAACGCATAAGTATAACCGCCGCGAGAAGCACAGGTTGGTACGATGATCAAGAAGAGGACTCGATGTGAGAAACATGCGTAACAAAGAGAGGTAAGATGCCTGGCGGGAGGGAAGTTGTGGCAATGTGGAGTGGCAATGAAAATCCCGATGTGGAGAACAATGGCACGCGCGATGCAGAAGCATTGCGATATAGCATGCACAAGGTGAAAAGAGACTATAAGGATGCAGAACAAAGAGAGATGAGGGTTGTTGTTGAGAGCGATTCAGGAGTGTAGAAGGAGGTAGTGTGCAACAGATGAAATACAGATAAGAGGAATGGTGCATGGAATGGGCATGGTGCACGTATACGAAAGGGAAAAAACGAAAGAGTAAGGTACGGCGCAGTGAAGACGTTGAGGCGCATGAGTAGGGCAGCAGAACAGTGATGATACTCGTAAGCCATTGATGAACACTATATCACCGTAATAATTTTCAAATATAAAGATTTATATTTTAGGGTGGTTGGAGGTGAATGAGGATCATGGTCCCTCAAGGGTTCAAGTGGGTGCTTGAAACACAGGGAGTTGTAGCCCATCCGTTACAAACGAGAAACCAGTAGGAGGGTGCAAGGGAGAACATTGGTTCGGGATAATGTGCTGGTGCCCCGTAACCGAAGTTGGTGCCGGAACTCTTAGGAAGTTGGTGCTTCCATCCAGCTTGTGCTTGGAACTTTAGGAGCTGTTCCTTCAGTGGGTGCTGATAAACCGTGGAGTCTGCGTTTCCTTCCGTTGGGTGCTAGAGAATGAGAAAGTTATGCCTTTAGCAAGTAGTAGCTTGCAAAATAGAGGTTGTTGTAGCCTCATTATGAGTTGGTGCTCATAAGCATTATAAATGTACAAAATGTAAAGATTACTTTATCAAGTATAAAGAAGAAGAGGTTTTTACCCTTTTATGGGTTTCTAGGGAAATATCTCACTCTCGTATCTCATATATATGTGCGGAATGATGTTGAATGTTCATTGCTTACTTCCCTACATTATTGTGATCATCATTGAGAGTTCTATAATGAATTTAAAATGAGCATAATTGCTTAATATCGATAACCACTGATTCAATTCTCTCAAATGGCCCAACAATTCGTACCAAGTTATTGTTATCTAAGGTAGATCCATACTCTTTAAACATGTCAAGCCATGAAGGAATTAAACCAATAAGGCCCCTCGTTCAATGGAACAAACTTTTGCCTTCCTCGAAAGTTAGAATGAGAACCTACATAATGGCTTTAGGTGCGATGTCTGGGATGTGGTAGATAATCGGTTATGCAGCTTTCAATTGTACTAGCTAATAAGGATGATTAAGCTAGAATTCAACGCTAAGGCTATGAATTGCTATCTTGAGGGATTGCGTACATAATTTGTAAAGTTATGTGATTTAGAAACTCGCCAAAGAAATGTGGGATAAATTCATTAGCAGCTTATGAAGGTAACGAAAAGGCAAAAGATGCTTCAAACCTACGCAGAGTATAAATATTGAAAAGATACACATGAAAGAAGATGAAACCATTAAGAAGTATTTTCTGAGAAGTCAAGAACTAGTAAATGCAATGAAAGCACTTGTGAAAAAATTGAGGAACCCTCTTTAGTTCAAAATTTGAGATCTCTCGCCAGATAGGTTCAACCTAAAAGGTCTCAAATAGAAGAACTTAATGATATAAAGGCTTTGGCTTTTGATCAACTTCTAGGAACGTTGGATCAAGATATGAAATGAGGATAGTTACAAATAAAACCTAATTTAGAGAAGCAACATTTAAATCAGATAAGAATGAGGATTCTCAGCCCAATGAAATTGAAGCAAAATTCGTGGACAAACTAAAGAAAGGACTGCAGCAATTACAGCAGTTAAGTTCTTCAAATGTTTCAAATGTGGTAAGATAGGTCATTTTGAAAATAAATGTCCACATAAGAAACATGATCTGAACTCCGAAGGTGAAAAAGAAGTTCAAACCTAAGAGATTTGGCGGAAAGAAAATTTTATGTGTAAAAAATGATGTTAACTCTTCAAGACATAGATATGACTCCTCGCAGGAAGATAAGGACAATGACTTCATGCTTAAAGTGGCCCAAGATGATTATGATAATAAAATCACGGGATTGAGGCTAATGAAGAAGAAGTTGTAGCTGATATGGAAGGAGAACTGACCAATGCACTGGAAGAAATTGACAAAATCAGAATTAAGAACAAAAAGAAAAACAATTGCTCATACAAATGAGAAAGACAAGAAATAGTCTGATGAAGCACTCTTTGCCCCGCTAAAAGTGGAATTAGAAGAGGCAAATAAAATCGAGGACATTCCGAAACAACGCGACGAAAAAGAAGATGTAAAGCCTCGAAGAAGAAATAGTGAAAACTAAAGAAAGAGCTCGAGAAGCCAAGCCTCAGATCACTCTAACTGTCAAGCATCAAAGCCTCGTAAGGATTACCACCATTTGAATCAACAAAGGAATCCAAAGTTGAAATGTGTTTAAGTTATAAAGAGGGATCAAGCAGGGTCATCCAAGCAACAAAGACTCATCAAGTTTGTCAAATCTACAACCAATGATCTACAACAAACCTGTACAAACAAAGGAAGATAATCAACCTACCAGAGGAGTAAAGAAAAGGTGCCAAAATCAATCAGAGAGAACAAGGAAATAATACACTCTCTACCAAGCATGAAATCATCACCATGGAAGAAATCCAATTTTCTCAAAGAAGACAACCATTTTTAGGTAATAAAGAATTTTCTATGGATATTGTTTCTGTTCTAACTTTGGTCATGAAGTCAGAATTGTTCCTTAAGACTTGGACATGAGCAATTAAAATTTCCAAGGAATAAATATCCGCCACAACAAAGAAATGATATAGCCAAGTAACAAACCATCACAAATTGCAAACTGCCAAATCAAGTCTAGAGATGCAACCGAGGAGGTCAAGAAATAATAAATACTCAATATAGACAACTGCGAATTAATAATCAGCCAACTTTGGCCACAAAGTCAGTAAACCCGCCATCCGGCGAATTCGCCAAAAGCGCATCCAAGGATAAAAGTCGCATGAAAAGGCCAAAGACGGAAAAGGTTATAGTGAAAAATGTGGTCCAGCACTTTCAACTCAAAAAACAAAATTCCCGGAACAGACAATGATGTTCCAAACACATGACTGGAGATTGAAGAAAATTTCTCAAGTTAAAAAAAAAAAAAAAAAAAAAAAATGTGATCCTTGAAAATGATGAACTAGGGAAAATCAAGGATAGAGTGGATGGTGATCGGAGTAATGACAGTTTGAGACGCCTAAAGACGTGCTCTCGCCGGGCTTCATGTGGGATTTCGGTCGGAAACATAATTTGCTCCAAGATGTCAAAAGTGACAGCGAGCAAGATAAGTGTTCAATACCAAAGATAAGGTAAATGTAATCTCGGGACAAGTGGTGAATAAATTCATAAGGATAATTAATGATGTTGATATTGAATCCCTCCCCTGCTAGTGAAGAAGAAGACACAGATACAATAAAGAACGTCTTTGCACCTATCCCATGGAAGAAGGAAGAAGAATCGGTCATAAGATGCAGTCGGGTTTCAAGGTTTATCAAAACACCCAAAGCAAGTTCTTAAACAGTTCCATGACCCTAGATAAGATATTTGATAGTCAGAGATTAATAAACATAACTAGTACGATAACAAGGAAGAACTGCATCTTAAGAAACCCGATACAAGTCCTTCATCTGTGAAAAAAGAAAAGAAGGTATGAGAATGGTTGTAGCAGTTTTTTCTTTGATTGAATATATCATAGTTCGACCTTAATTATGGAAGAAAAATGAAATTACAGTAATAGGATTGATGAGAATCAATGGGAGATCCAAGGGTTCTCTTTTGAAAAGCAATGAAGCCAATTACGCAGCAGTCGACAAATAAACATCTTCACTAAACAAGATTTTGTTGTACAAAATGATATACATGACATCCCTTCGGGGAGATAACAAGAGGAAAGACCTAAGATAACCTTTTAGTTCAAAATAGTCAAAAGCAGAGATGATTAACAGTGATGGGGAGCCATCCAAATGGCATGCTGAAAAGGTTGATGAAGGAGTCCCAAAGAAGAGGAGGTTTTAAACATTGGTTATCTACGATGATACAACGGCTTAAAGATGAACGGTGTCCAAGAACCAGAAGAAGAAGACTCGGTTTACGCCAAAGATTATGCAGACCCAATAAGAAAACCAACGTCAGAGAGTTTGTGTTATTGAATATCCCGATAACCCCTAAAACATATTGCAAACAACTCGGGGAAGCATTGCTTTCACATTGATGTCAAAGGGGAGAAAGGAGGCGAGTTCCTGACCGGACAAGCACAGCTTGGAGGTCCAAACAGATTAACGTAGCTATCTGTGGTCGCCACCAATGCCAAGAGATTGTTTGGCATGTTTTACAAGAAGAGTGCGCTTTTCATTTATGGAAATAACAAATCAGCTCAACGATGGCATTGCCCACAGCAAGAAATAACAAACAACGACAGTATTTCGGCTTATAGTTATTGATCGTAAGAACAACAACCACCTAAGCTATGGTTACGGTGAAAGAATAGTATGTGGACGTTGGTAGGTTTACAGCTGGGAGACAACAATGGAAAACAAAAGTGCAAGGAAGATCAACAAAGAATGATGGCATGGAAAGACCGTGGTTTAACAATGAGAAACCGGATCTGGATCCCATTCAGACCTGGCGACCATCAAATATGAATCCAAACAATAGGAGAGCAAAGATGGAGGATCGATTTCGAGCCTTAGATCCCAGCGCAGGGTCCTACCATTGTTGGATCCAGGAGAACTTGCACGCTCTTTGAAGTGCAAGGAGAAGCAATTCTTACAAAATCCCTCGAAAGGTGGAGAATCGGCTCCATCTTCTGGTGACACATGGTCACGCATGAACATTTCACTAACTCGAAAGTCAAAGGAAGGAGGTGCCCTAACCTCTCAAATTGTGAAATGCGAACCACGATTTAATCTGAGTCTTTGATCAAAGGGAGATCATGGACCGCTGATCTTGAATCCATTTCGGAGTTTCTCGAATCGAGCTGAGGTGTCAAGGACACCACGACAAGAATGATGAAATCACAAAGACGAGAAAAAAGGAAATACCTTCTCGATCATTTCGGGTTCGGTGGACTTAGAGTAACAAACACTTGATCAAAGAAATGCCTAAACCAAATACCTTCTGCATCATTTTGGGTTTCTGGAGTTGGAGTGTCGAAAACACTTCATCACGTAAAATGTCTAAACACCTAATGGTGAAACGTCAAATACCTTCGCATCATTTCTGGGTTCGGGACTTGGAGTGTCGAAACAATTCATCATAGAAATTTTGAAACACCGAAATGTGTTTTCAATAAGGTTGTGGTCACAAATAGTGGTCACATCTACGAAGATGCATAAGGAGCTAGTGCACCAAGCTCCATTTTGGAGTTTCAAGGATCGCGACTTGGAGTGTCGGTGACTCTTCACTACAGGAATGTCGAAATGTAAAATTGTGAAAGCTCTTATGGATAAGAGCTTGGTCATCGCCGGTGGTCAAGACCGGCTGAAGAGTCAGAGAAGAGTCAAAGAGTGACAAGCCCATCGGAGTTTGGGACATGGAGTCGAGGCGACTCTTCACAATCCCCGGTCGCTAAATGTGTGTTCGTGAATTGGCCCCTAGCTCGCAACTCTGTGGTCACATTGACGAAGGCTCAAGGAAAGAGCTAGCACAAAGCGCCAATCTCCATTTCAAGATCGTGACTTGAGAGTCAAGATGCCTCACAACAAGAATTGTCGTAAATGTGAATCGCGAGTGCTTTTTGAATAGGTGTGTGGTCACTGCCTAAGACCACATGTGAAAGGAAAGGTGAAAGGTTTCAAAGGAATAAGACCTGGCTGAGAGGGTCTTGTGTAACTCGCGATAAACTTTGATTTTTCTGTGTAGAAAAATCAAAGAGGCCTCAGTTTGATTGCAAGAGGAGTTGAAGAGCCTCAAGGCATCTACCAGTGGAATGAAGATTGTTTATAGAGGTGATTGATAGATGGAAGAGCTATGGAAGCCTCAGAATCGCAACCAGGAGTATGAGCCCACCATGATAGAGAAGTGACGGAGAGTCTCACTACTAGGGGACAAAGCAAGGTATCTCAACATACACCCGCTGCATGAATGCATGGGTATAACCGCTAGAGAAGCCGAGGAATTGCCATGATGATCAATAAGAGGACTCGGCTTAGGAGAACATGAAGAAAAGAGAGAGTGTGTTGATGCTCGAGGGAGTTAAGAGGTGGCAAGGTGGAGTGGAAGTGAATATCTTGATGTGGAGAACAATGGCGCCAAGTAAGAGAATGCAGAAGTATGGCGATATAGCATGCACAAGGTGCACAGATCAGAAGGATGCGTAATCAAAGAAGAGATGAGGGTTGTTGTTGAGAGATTCGTATGCAGTAGAAGGAGGCAAAGCAAAGAATCAAATAATACTTAAGAGGAATGTTGCATGGAATGGACATGACGCATTACAGCATAAAAGGAAGAAAAAATAGAAAGCGCAAGGCAAAGTGTGCAAGAAGACACTAATGCAGGAAGAGAAAGGTAAGAAAGGTAGTAGAAACGTTGATGAGACTGGTAAGTTATTGATGAACATTATATCATTGTAATAATTTCAAAGAGGCAAAGATTTATATTTTAGGGTGGTTGCGAGGTGCTAGGAAGGAGGATCAAGGTCCTCTGAGGTTCAAGTGGGTTCTGAACACAAGGAGTTGTAGCTCCATCTGGCTGTTTCATAGAAACCAGGGTGGTAGGGTGGCAAGGGAACATTGGTTCTAAGGATATACGTGTGCCTATGTCAGGTAACCTGAAGTTGGTGCTTCCATCCGCTGGTGCCCGGAACTCTTAGGAAGCAGGTTTCTAATCCAACTTTGGTGTTGGAACCTAGGAGTTGGTGCTTCCTTCTAGTGGAAGCAGAGGAAACTTAGGGAGTCGGTAAGCTCTTCTAGCGGAAGTGAGAATCCAGAGTTGGTTCTCTAAGAAAGTAGCAGCCTGCAAAATAGAGGTTGTAGCCTCTAATACTATGAGTTGGTGCTCATAAGTACATGCAATTATGAATGTAAAGATTACTTATCACATAAAGAAGAAGAGGTTTTTACCCCTTATGGGTTTTCTCAGGAAATATGTCTTTGTGTATCTCATATGTGTGTGAATGATGTTGAATGCTCTACTGCTTACTTCCCCGTGCATTATTGTGACTATCATTGAGAGTTCCAGAATGAATTTAAATTTTGATCATAGTTGTTTAAGCTCGGTAACAACCAATTCACCCCCACTCTCAGCTTGTCCAAATATTGTTGATAGGTTCAGTGTAAGTATTGGTTGGTTCAACAATTAGTGAACTAAATATATATGGATGAGCAACATCCTAATATAATGTGAGTTAAAGGATTCATATAGTATAATGCTAAGATATCATCAATTCAATATATGTGATGATATTACAAATGTGTTTATATATTATATATAGGATTGTGAAAGGAAAATTAATATTATAATATATGCGTGAGGTCAACATAACAATGATTAGATCATTGAATGGTGTAGTACTTATAATGAGAGTGCATAAAAAATAGAAGATAGGGTAACGTTCTAAGTGTGCTCTTTAATGTGAAATAGGTTATAAGAAGAAGAAGGAGAAGAATCGAGAAATAAGTAATACAAGTAAAGTGAATTATGGAAAAAACGACGAGGATATAAGAGTGACAAGATAGTTAATATGTAATAATGATAGAAAATTAAGGGAGAATATTGATGATAAATAAATAAGTATACAACAATGGCAAGTAGTATAAAGTATTAGAGTGTGAAGTGACATACATGTAGTAGGTGTGAGGAAAATATGAACTGTCAGATCACTCTATGTCTGAAACATATCGCGGACTGGCCGATTCTGAATCACTAATGCATACTAAAGAAACACATTAAAAACACACTTTTACCTAACGACACATAGGACCAAGTAGATCTTAACTAACTTAAGTGTCTAAATATCCTAACAAATCTAATGTATGTTGGTATTTTTATTTGAAAGATAGAAAGATAAAATAGACATCATAATACAACCAAAGGATTATAACCTATAATGATCAATCAAATTTGTTTTGGAATGGGATTAACTCAAAGCACCTTCTCCATGAATATCATCCATGGACATGGTGTCAACATCTTGTTCTTCTATGACTTTGAATATAACAACGATCATCTTGTTCTTCTATGACTTTGAATATAACAAAGAAGGACTATCCTTATTATTATATATTTGATAAGAACATTATATTGCACTAATATCATTATTGTTATAATGATTTGTTTTCATTTGAAATAATATAAAATTTAATTATGATATAATATTTTTTTTGTATTCATTATTATCTTTGGAATTATGGTGATAAAATTGTATTACACTCTCGAGTATACATTTAAGATGCTTATTATAGAAATATGGTTTTCTAAGATTATTGAAAGCATGCAAATAAAAGCAAAGATAATTTTATATGTTGATAATGAAACATCTATCCATTGTAAAATGAAACCTTTAGTATTGAGTGAGGCAGTATTTGGTAAGTAGTAAAGAAATATAGCATTAGAGCCCTTTTAAATCCTACATCAAATATTATTATGAGAAAATAACATATCATTATTAAATGTACAAACATAAACAAAAGAAACAATAATATAAATTTAACATGAGAGAAGCCAAACCATAAGATTTCATTCCTACTAGTGGAGGTTAAAACAATACTATGTCTACTACATCATTGATTGAGTGGAGGAGTTGGTTCCCTTTCCTAGTTTGAATATTTAATTCTTGACTGCCCTTCCTTCATTGCTAGAGGGAACATGTAAAGAAATTAAGATGGGGAGTCCTTAGTCATGTTTCTACCCTTATCAATGGCACCTCCTTTAAAGGGTGAACTATGTTCTTTTATTGGAGCTATAGATTTGAATGCTTATACTTCCTTCCCCTTTTGGCTTCATCATTGGGTATTGTGATACATTGGATTTGTAAGTTTTCCCCTCTTACATAAATAAGCATTTACCTTTATGTAAGCTTCCTTCAAACAATATATTTTTACACAAACTCGACCCTTATAAGTAGCATTCTCTGTTGACAAAGTTCCTCAGACACATAATTTTATTGATAAGGAAAAAGTGATTACGATCTGAAGTGAGAATTCATAATCTACTTCTTAACCTCACTTGAAGAAGGAGCTAGTTTATATAGCTCAAATCTAAACTAAAAACTAGGAGAACAACCAATCACATGAGTATGATAAGTGTCCTTTACATAGAAGCTAGGTGTCCTTTCCTCATAATTTTATTGACAGGAAAAAGTGATTACAATCTCAAGTGAGAATTCATAATCTACTTCTTAACCTCATTTGAAGAAGGAGCTAGTTTATATAGCTCAAATTTAAACTAAAACTAGGAGAACAACCAATCAAATAATCACATGAGTATGATAGATGTCCTTTACATAGACGTTGGGTGTTATTATCTTTACAAACTAGGAATAAACTAATTTCTTAAAACATTAAATCTAGAAAATACTTAGACTATAGAACTTTAGGATTATGAGGCTAACAATCCCCCTTTAATAATGAAATTTCTTTTTTACAAATACCAAGTTCATATCTAAACTTAGCTTAACTTTATTCTACCAAGAGATTTGGTAAAAATATATAAATTTTGGTCTCCAGACAGACATAACTGAGGCTTGATGATGGCTTTGATGATGAGCTGACCGATGATCGCACTTGGTGTCGATATGTTTAGTATTTGAATGAAATAATTTGATTCTTGGCCATCTTTACTTGACCCATTGTTAATCAATAAGGTAGTAGGTGATTTATGAGCTCACCAAGATCTTGTAAAATTCTATGTAGCCATACAATCTCACATGTTGCTTCCTAAGATGATATGTACTCTGCCTCTATTGAATAATTGACAATTGTTGTCTACTTTTTGCAATTCCAAGATATTGATGTTGAAACCATATTCATTAAATAACCTGAAGTGGATGTTCTATCATCAATGTCACTTGAAAAATCTATATGAATATCTAACAAGTGTAAAATTTTGTTCCTTTGTAGAGAAGACCAAAATCTTTGGTACCTTGAATGTATCTTAGTACCCTTTATGCTGAATTCTAGTGACTTTCCTCATTCCTGCATAAACATTGAAAGTATACTAACTAAATATGACAAATATGGTTGAGTATTTATCAAATAAATGAGACCTCCAACCAATTGTATGTACTTTGTACTGTTTACCAATTCCCTCTCTTCAAATTTTGAAAGTTTCAATTTCGCCCATGGGGTGTAGAAGGTTTACACTGATGCACTCTTACCTTAATAGTGGTCCACTGACCTCCCCGTCTTTGATTGTTTCTTTCCTGAGCCGAATGGTTTCGTGTTCTCGCTGGAACTCCTCGAATGGAATCCATCTATTCCTTTAACACCCCCGGGTAATGTGCTTTGAGGAAAATCCCATAGCCAACCTTTCAAGGCTTTGGTTTCAATGATTTCATCGAAGTTAGGACTCCTTGTCTCACTAATTCTTCACCTAGGAACTCTCACATTAAAAACTAAAGGGATCAACTCTACAACCTGCTCCTCCCTTAACGCTTCAAGACCTTTCGTTTCGTTTCGTGATTTCGCGGAGTCGGACTCCCCTGCCTCACTGCCTCGAACACCCAGTCCTTGAAATGCTGAAACAGGCTTGACATTGAGACACTACCGACTTTCATGATTCGAGGAATTGTGATGCAAGTGTTCCCCTTGTTCTTTGTCTTTCAAACTCGCTGCCAAAATGCCAAATGTCTTCATGCTCGCTCTGTGGTTTCACATTCGGGAATCAATGGCGCAAGGGTCCCTCCTTCTTCCTCAACCCCCTGCTCGAACAAATGCCTAAATGTCCCAACACCTATCCTTTCAGGTTTTCGCATTTTATAACTGCGCAGAGGGATACCGCTTCTTTAGAATCCCCGATTGTCTAAAATACCAAATGCCGTAGATGTCGAAAGGTCTTGCATTCATCAACAACTCAATAATATTCCCGAGAGATCTAATGCACCCACCGCCTCAATTCCACTATCATATCACTCCATTTGGGGTTTCGAGACAAGGGACCCTATCGCATCCCTGCCTCTTGAATTTTCTATTGTTGGAAATAATCAAATGTCTAAAATGCTGAAATGTATTGACGTTCAATCAATGACTCAAGATGCCCTCCAGATCTATGGTCAGATCTCTTCCCCATCGCTGATCTCCCTCCTTGCAAATCCACTTGATCCAATGGCTGGCGGTATTTCATGACTCTCCTCGAGAGTCTCCAATCAACTGGCTCAGATTGTAAGGTAGCTAGAGAGGTAGTGGGGGGCCTCCAGGAGGGCCCATAGTGATAATAGTGGAGGTCATTCATCGGGCAGGACTAGGTCCACTATATTATTAAATAAGACTCACTCATGGTAGTTAGATATAATAAAATGTAAGAGGATCCTCTTAGAAGGTTCTACTTTAGAAGATCCTCTAGAATGTTCTTAGGAGATGATAGCACCATATAAAGGGGTTCAAGTAATGCAATGAGACATGAATATAAAATATTGTATGTGGAGTAGTAGCTCAATAGGAGGGTGCCCACTCGAAGAGGCAAGCAGTCTGGAGGGGATCCTCCATAATAGGATCCATTGTATGGTGTCGTCTCACCCCAAGGGCTTCCTATAATAAAGTTGTGGTTTCTCATAGTCTACATATCCAGTGGGTGATCATCTGGTTAAGACATTTGGATCCATTGTGATATTTTGTATTCAGTATTTGGTTCTTAACAATTGATCTCAACAATTGTTCTCAGAGCACTTTCCTTGGTCAAAGAAAGGAAGATTTGTTTTCTCTTTGCATTTTTTAGGGAAGAAAAGAGGGCGCGGCGCACTTCAGGTTCATATATAAAGTTTTATGAGCTGAATTTGGTAAAAATAAATTGATATTTGAATTCCTCCTAGAAAAATACCCAATTTCAAAAAAAATCAGCCGAAACGGAGTTTGTAGTAATCGCTATGACATTTTGAATTCAACAGTTTTCGTGGTTTTCCGTAAAGCCGGAATCAACAGAACTTCATTAAGAGTTCATAGGATGCCCAGATGGCTATTTATTCTCAAAAATAAATTCTTGTCATTTAAAAGCCTAATTGTTTCACACATTTGATGTATTTTCACATGGCCTCACAGACCTATCTTCGTATAAGTAGATGGCTTCAATGATAGTTTTTTGTAGTATTGAAGATTCATTGAATAACATGTGAGATTCTCTCATGAGGTCTCATAAATGATATAATCTCAAGAAATATATGCTTTATGTAATGATTTTGAGGCAGATTGTGATGATTATATATGGATAGTTGTTGTCATTTCGGATGACAACCACTTTCATATATTATTTGATGACTTTACTCCACTGGAGAGAACATCAAGGTCCCACATCAAGAGCTAGTTACCGCTCACCGCATATTCCCATGCTGGTATTGCTAATCCCTTCCAGATCACATGACCCTTTTTTCCACTGTGTGGATGGATCTCTTATTTGGATCCACATGATAGGTGTCGTGTGATTTGGAGCATCATTTTGGAGTTGGTTGGGTTCCAAAATCTCTACGGAGAGTTCACATGAGCACCTGGACACAACCCGGGCTTACCACGGTGGTTGGACTACTTCAGCATGGTGTGGATTTCCTTTCTCTACATGGACTCCTGGGTTCTTCAGCATGCTGGTCCACAATTATCCATGGGACCCTGGTATATGGTTGTACATCAAGTGTTGAGGACAATGCTTCATAAGGGGATGGAATGTAAGGTAGCTAGAGAGGTAGTGGGGGCCTAGAGGGCCCATAGTGATAATAGTGGGAGGTCATCTAATGGGCAGGGATTAGGTCCACTATATTATTAAAATAAGACCCACTCATGGTAGTTAGATATATTAAATGTAAGAGGACTTCTTGAAGGTTCTACTTCTAGAAGATTCCTCCTCTAGAAATGTTCTTAGGTGATGACGATAGCACCATAAAGGTCTGCAATGTAAATGAGACATGAAGAGAAGCATTGCATTTGGAGCGGTAGCTCAATAGGAGGATGCCCCTCAAGAGGCAAGTGAACAGAGAGGATCCCTCCATAATAGGGTCCATTGTATAGGAAAAAGCTGCCCCCACCAAGGGTCTCTAACAGCGTGGCTTATCTATCTTGCTTTGTGATCTATTGTGTATCCACATTTGTGGTGATTATATTGGTATATCTATTTAGGTTCTCCACCACGTATCTTCTTCGCATTCTCCTCGGATCTAAGGCAAACAAGCAAAGCCCTGTAGCTTTTCCCCTCAAATCGGATGGTCTCATGATCTTCCACCACGCATCCAAATCAATGATGCTTCCTTCCTCCTCGAAATGCTTTTACCACACTAAGATTTTCTAAGTTCTCAAGACTCCATTTTCGCTTCTTCCGTAGTGTAAGATGGTTTTTTGGGTCTCATAACGCTTTCTCTCAAACGTTATTCCTCCTCCGAAGCTTCACCGAGTAGGCCTCGAATCTCAATGCACTCCTCAAGGCTTCCATCTTAACTCGATCCAAGGGGTTTCACGAGATTCTCCTAATCTCCTGTTGCTTTCTCCCTCACTCGATGCACACATTGCAGAGATTCAATGAAGAGAACCACTTGAAATTGGAAAACTCATGGTCACCGTTTCATTCACTTTTCTATGTAACACAAGAATAACAAAAGATGGGAAAAGCATAGTCCACAGACCATACATTTGGATCAATTTTCCATTCTGCTATATTCACAAGTGCCTAATGACTATAGAATACATTCAAAATTACAATAAATCAAAACACTGAGATCTCCTGCAAACTTTGCAGTTCTCTCTTACAACTAAATTCTCTCTGTATTAAAACCCTCCCATTCAGTGTACCAACTTCTACATAAATCAAAAGTGTTTCTAGGGTTTCCCTTGGCCACTTGCCTACTCTAAAATTCATCCTATACCTTTTAGATCGGGAAACATATTCCGTGAGCCGGGCGGAAACTTCTATTTACAATTTCAAAATTTGCCTTGAAGGGTAAAATTTGGCATCGGTTCAACCATGCCTGCAAAGGTGCACTCGGTGTTGTGGAGGCACTGAAAAATCTAGTTGTAACCGGCTCTCACGCTGAGGTTCTCGGGAAGAATTTCTCACGTGTTGAGGGTCCTCAGCCTCAGATAAGCTTGCTGCCACCATGTCTCATACAACAATCTTCCACGCCTAATTTAACAATTTAGTGGAATACTTATTTTGAATAAGGAATATTTGGTTAGGGTGTTGAGATACTTCAACCCCAAGATAATAATGAAGTGTCCCTAACTGGGGCCATTTTGAACTCCTGTTTTAAGTTCTTCTTTAACCTATGTTTGATGTTAGCTTCATTATTTCATGTTATGATTAAGTCATCAACATAGAGTACAAGTATCACCATGTGCTTATCTTGCATTCGAAAATACAATGCATCATCTGATTCACTTCGTTGGAAACTCACCTTTCATAGGTACTCATCCATTTTTGCATACCAATATCGAGGAGTTTGTTTCAAGCCATATAAAGCCTTCACAAGTTTGCAAACTTTATGTTCTTGTCCTTTAGCTTCAAACACTTGTGGTTGAGTCATGAAAATATATTCCTTTAGATCACCATTCAGGAAGGCACTTTTGACATCCATTTGATGTAATTTCCAACCATTATGTGTAGCCAAATTGATAACCATTATGATATTCCATTTAGTTGTGGGTGCAAAATATTCTTCATAATCAATTCCTTCATGTTGACAAAAACCTTTAGCAACAAGTCTTGCTTTGTACTTGTCAATTTTACCATTGGGCTTGTACTTTACTCAATAAAACCATTTACGACCGATGGGTTTAAAATCACGTGGAAAATCAACTAAGTTCCAAGTCCCATTTGCAAGTACATAATCATATTCAATAATCATTGCTTCCTGCCATTCTTTATGTCCAACTACTTCAGCAAAAGAAGTAGGTTCAGTGGAAGCATGAGCAAAATTTGCTTCTACTCTTGAAGATCCCCTAGTTCTTGTTTTGTTCATTTCATCTGAATGAACATCTTTGAGAAGTTGGTCGGACCACTTTGGCTTCTTATGTTGAGGGGATTGAGGATCCGAATCACTGTTATTATTGAAAAGAGGATTTTCAAAAAATGAGGTTCTTCTTTCTTCTGAAAGATATGAGGTTGGAGAAGATTCTTTTGAAGATTTTGTATCATAAGAGTCTTTTGTAGTCTCATTGTCAGATGAATCAGAAGAAATGTTTGATAAAGATATGTCTTCTCGAGAAACAAAGTCTTTTTCAAACCAAAATGTTTGCTTTGACTTGTTCAACGTACTTTTACCCTTAGTGTTTTTCTTCTCTAAACGACTAAGAAGATGATTAATCTCATATAAACTGTTACTTTCAGTTTCATAAAAAATTACATCTCTACTGACAATGAATTTTCCATCTGAATGCAATATATACCCTTTCTTTTCATCAGTAAAATCCAATGAAGGTACACTTCATACTTCGGTTTTCTAATTTAGTCCTCTTTTCCTTAGGAACTAAAGCATAACATGCCAAGCCAAAAACCCTAAGATGATTTATCTTGGGTTTAAAACCGTACCAAGCTTTATAACATGTTTGTCCATATAAATCTGATGTAGGTGATTGATTTATGAGATAAACGACATTATGGATTGCTTCGGCCCAATATTTTGTGCTCAACCCTTAAAACTGCATCATAGATCTTGCCATGCCCATGAGAGTTATGTTCATCCTTTCAGTAACTCCATTATGTTGTGGAGTATATGAATTTGTTAGTTGCCTGTTAATTACATTGTTTCGACAATAATCATTCAATTCAGTTGAAGTGAATTCACCTCCATTATCAGTTCTCAAAGAAGCAACCTTTTCTCTAGTTTCATTTTCAGCCATGTGTTGAAAAGTTACAAACTTTTCAAAGCTTCAGACTTTGTCTTTAAAAAGTACACCCATGTCATTCTAGTGTAGTCATAAATGAACAATATAAAGTATTGACATCCACCGAAATAAGATTCCATTGGACCACATATATCACTGTGAATCAACTCCAAATATTTTTTTGTTCACCATGAGCTAGTTGGAAAAGCTTCTCGCTTTTGCTTGCCAAAAATACAAGCTTCACACTTGTAATTTTCTTTCTTGAAAGTTTTCAAACCCTTTACCAAATATTGGGACTTAAGTTTCAAGAGACTATCAAAGTTTAAGTGACCAAATAAAAAATTTCATAATCTGAATGAAGACATTTCATAATTCACTGTTGATGCAACCTCTTCCTTTCTTTGGATGACTTTCCCATTCATTCTTAGTAACTTCCCATATTCATATCCAGTCATTATTGTTTTCAAGTTATCCTTCTCTGACTTAATCTTCACCAAACCATCTTGGATGACAATTTGATGTCCATCTTGTCTGATTGTGACTAAAGATAATATTTTTTTCTTAAAAGTTGGTACATACCAAACATTTGAAATCCATTTTTCACCAATTTCAGAGAGAAAGACTTTCATTGAATCTTTTAATTGAGGTATATGAGTTGTATCATCAGCTAAATAAATGGAATTTAGTTGAACATCTTTACAATTCCAAAAATAGTCTTTGCGATAAATCATATGTTGAGTAGCCCCTGTGTCCAATATCCAATCATTTTCAAATGAATCTACATGCTGAACTGCTAAAAAAACATATTCATATTGATCAGCCTGGTAATCTTGATCCTCTGCATATTGAGTTGATTGTTGAGAATTTGAATTTGATGTCTACTTAAACTTTGGCAATTGATCATTGCTTGTAAGACAATTTGATGCATAATGACCCATCTTTAAACATCTTTTACATCTTACTTGACTGAAATTTCTGCCTCTTCCTGACTGTGCATTATTATTGTGAGGATTACTTTGAAAATTTTGTTGATGAAAATTGTTACGACCTCTACCTTGACCATGACCTCTGCCATGGCCTCGATTAGGGGACTGATTGTGAAAATTTCCAAAATTTGTTTTTCCTCTTCCTTTAGAACTTTCAGCTTTAGTGAAAAGAAGATCTTCTCCTGATTGTTTTTATTTTCTAAAATATTTACTACGTTGAGCCAGTAATTCACTAAGTGAATCAAAATTCACAGTTGATAACTTATTAGTTATTTTCAAAGTCTCAAGAAAATGCTTATAAGGTGAAGGCAATCCATTTATTATAATGGAGACTAGAAAACTATCTTCAAGTCTAGGAAAATTGCCTTTGATAATTTCCTAATGAATGTTCTTAATCCTTGAAATGTATTCTAATACATCACTAGTGTCTTCTAATATTTGTTTAAGCAATTTCATTTATAGATCAACACTATGAGATGCATCAGGAGTATCAAAAATCTTCTTTAACATATTTCAATCAAACCATGCATCTTTGGAATTCTCAATATGAACAAACATGTGTTCAGTTACAGAAGAACGTAGCAAAGAAAGTGCTTTTTCAACTTTTAAATTCCATTTTGCTAAAGAAGTAGCGTTGGTGGGCTTAGTTGGAGCAATATCACCATCATAGATATCATGCCATAATTCATTATAGATCAAAGTGTTATGCATCTGCCGACTCCAAGATTTGTAATTCTTGGGTCCATCTAACTTATATGATTCTGTGAATTGGTTGATTAAATTAGACATGATGTTTGTTGCAATATTGCAAGTGAATAATCCACAAAACTCTAAAAGAGAGACACAAGGAACCAAAAAGAAGTACATAGTCCATGCAAAAAGAGCGATTTTAAGGGCTTGGGCTTGACCCTTTAAAATTCTCGTTGAAAAGGAGTTTGAGAGAGTATTTCACTGGAATCTTCTTAACTCTTAATTTAAAAGTTACAATCAGAACTTTCAAAATTTGATCATTTTACAAGAATTATAGTCTTTTACAAATAACAAAATGTGCCCCCCTTGAACTAAAGCCTTCAATAAATTTTCTAAAAAGGTAAACCAAATCCTTAATACAATTGTCCTTCCTTTAAAAAAAATATTTTAATGTAAAATCTTCTTATTACTCCAAAAAGTTTTTATAAAGAATATTTTAATAAAATTTTCCTCATGACTTATAGCTTGCTCCAAAAAGATTTACAAAAGACTACATAAGATGATGCCAAACAATCTGCATGCAGATGTTATAATCAGAATCTTGGACACAAGCATCTTGCCAGAGGCTGAAATCTTCAAAGATAAGGGAATGAGTGATATCCTTGCCAAGTGGAAAAGCCAATGCCAGCTGGGCACTACCTTTAACGCCTCTCTTTGCAACAAAAAACACGTAGGAGCTCATTACTTTAACAAAGAACTCCTGGCACAACATGGTTCGCTCAATATGACAATTGATTCTTTGGATCTATGAGAATTTTAGCAAACCAAAGACTAAAATATCCTCATCCAAAAATTGGGAAAATGTAGAATCACCAATTGTGCATTCCTGGTCTTTCCCCCTCTTCGATCTATGCATTTTTGGTCTTTCTTGATTTGACCGGTGTTCAAATTTTGTTGAAAATTTTGTGGAGGAGATCAAGCATCATATCGCAAAGATTCAAAAAATTGAATGAATGATTTTAACAATCTGTGGAGATATCACACGTGTACCGAGATCAAGAAAAAATACAAGATCCGCTCAATGTTTCAGATCCACCCAATGTTTCAGATCCGCCCAATGTTTCAGATCCACCCAATGTTTCACCTTCCCAACGCTCAGTTACCAAGAGGTCAAATTTGAGTTTTCCATCTGAATGTAATGGATTCTATGGATCTGATATTTTTGTTTGCATGAAAGGTAGATGCTATTTTCTTCAGATATTTTTATTGATGAGATACACACAAAAGATTCCAATTTTTTATGCTAGAAATGTTGCACACAACACGATATACTCTATAGAGAAGAGTCTGAGTGAATATATAAAAACAAATTGATCTGTAAAGACAAAGGTGGATTTCATTTTTGCGTTCGTGTTGCGGTTATGGGCCCACCACGTTCACATCACATATCGAGTCAAACCCTTTGATCGCTCTGAATTGCAGTTCCTTCAACAAGAAACTCTAGATTCGAAAGAATTTGAAAACTAATTCCCTTTATATTATGTGTGAGAATTTTCTCAATTGCCTATGTTGTTTTTATTGGAACTGTAGAATTATCCACAACTATTTTGTCAGATCTTGAAACATCCGCAATCATTCAAGATGTGATTTCCCAATAAGTTGGATCTGATCGATAGCTGGCCACTATTCTAGGTGACAATACTGGCAGATGAAATATCTACTACAAGGACTTCAATGGTGTTTTTGCACCAAACCAGATTGATTTTAAATAAGAGATACTTAAATGGCGATGAAAACAAGCAGATCTCAAACAAAAAGAAATAGTTTGAGATAGATTATAAGTAGATCTAAAAATATTTAGAGCTCTTCACAAGAAATTGCCAGGTTTATAAGCAAATATGTCGCAATTGTTTACAAAAAAATGAGCCGCCTACATGGATTGCAGTTGATCTATTTCTTAAACAAAGTAGATATGATCAGAAAAAATAATCTAAAAAAAAAGTGAATAGATCTGATACAAAACTTTTCAATGGCAGAGAATAATAATTTATCTCATCGAAATTTTCAAAAAACACAAATTGTTGTAATCAAAATAATTTTTTCCTTATTGAATTAACAACATAAAAATACCTTGGTATCGTTGTCCTTGAATTTGAAGAGATCCGTGATGATGTTGTGGAGACTTCCTTGCTTCCTCAATCCATCACCAATTCACCATGGCTCTGATACCATGTTGACAAAGTTTCCTCAAACACATAATTTTATTGATAAGGAAAAAGTGATTACAATCTGAAGTGAGAATTCATAATCTACTTCTTAAACTCACTTGAAGAATGAGCTAGTTTATATAACTCAACTCTAAACTAAAAACTAGGAGAAAAACCAATCACATAATCACATGAGTATGATATGTGTCCTTTACATAGAATCTATGTGTTCTTATCCTAACAATTTAGAATAAACTAATTTCTTAAAAACATTTAATCTAGAAAATACTAAGACTGTGGAACTTTCGGATTATGAGGCTAACATTCTCAATATCCAATGCATGGATCCATCGAGAATCATCACATTCTATAATAATCTTATAAGGAACCTTTGCATAGGGCAAAATCTACATATATTTTGGCAAGGGTCAAACTTCCCATACTGATTTGACTTGAGTGATTATTAAAAAAAATTCCCAAGAAATTTCCAATTACTTCTAACATATCCATATAACATAAGTGGTTGGAAGGATTTGACAATGTCATTTAAAATGAGGTTGTTGAAGCTAATTTGAAATCTTAAAACCAAAATTTGAAAAAGAAACTAATTCTACCCAAAATCGTGGGCCTTCTTCCATGACCTTTTTACAATTTTCTAGATGGGATTACACTTCCATTAATTAAAAAAAAATACAATTTTGTTCATAGTATATTTTCATTCAAACACTAGGAGGGTGGGTGGTTAAGGGGTGAAGGTTTTTATGTGCGCACAATGCATATTTTCACTCCCCAACATCATAGGGGTTCTTTCTACACAAATGCACAACTTTGACCCCCAACTTCCACCCTCCCAAGTGCACAATGTATACCTTCACCCCCCATCATCAAGGAGCCCGAACATTTTGCACAAATGCACATCTTCACCCCCCACTCTCCCAAGTGGTGCAGATGTGTAGTTGTTCACACCTTCACTTCAATGAGGATGGCAGTGAAAGGTGTGCATTTATATTAGGGTCTCATCTATTCACAATCTTGTCACAAACTTTATCCAAGATTGTAGCTTCAATAGTTTCTAACCACAAACCTATTGTTCTTTAGTTCCAAGACACACTATATTAAGGGCCTTTTCCGTTCATATATTGATCAAAGGACAAGGAAGTCTCGAAGATAATCATTGTAACCTAGAGAGTTTGGATTACAAGTGCACCCATTTTTATATGAGAACATAATTTTAAATTGGTCAAAGTTTCTTTGAAAGAATGGGCTCGATCCTCATACTCTTCCCCATTAATTGAGATATAGGTGCTAAGATCCTAGATTGAGGAAACCCATACCAATATAGAAAACAAAGAGGTCACTGCCAAAATATAGGCGACCAAAATAGAGATCCAACAAAAATTGCAGAAAGCTATTAGAAATGAGGAAGAGACTTGGAGACTAAAGTCACAGAGTCTTTGGCTAAAGGAAGGAAATTAAAACACGTGCTTCTTTAATAACAAATCCAAAGTTTAAGTCACTTGGAATAATGCAACAAAAATTTCTTAATAATATGGCACCGAAATTTCATAATTCTTAGAGTTAAAGCAAGTAGCTTGGTCTCACTTTGGCAAACTTTTAATAGAATAAGGTAGAGAAAATCTTGATGAGGTAGCAATCATGTTGGAAAATATCCCTTTGATTATCATAGAGTATGGTAACTTTTAATTGATGAAACCCATAGAGGATGAGGAGATATTGAAATTCACTTGGGATTTGGAACCCGACAAGGCCTTTGGGCTTGACAAGTTCTCAGTTTCCTTTTACAGAACTTATTAGAGTCTGATTAAGACATACCTAAAAATAATGGTGCAATATGTGAAAAAGACTAGAAATGTTTGAGGTAATACAAAATCCTCATTTCTCACCCTAATTTCAAAATATATGAATCCATATTTCTTTTCCATCTTCCAGCCCATTTCTCTTTGCAATTCGTCATATAAAATAATGAAAAACATTATAGCCACAATATTTTAAAAAGTATTGCTAAATAAATTGGGGTTCATCTCTTATTTCATGAGATGGATATCCTATTTTATCAGTTCCCCTTGGATTGCACCCCTAGTCAATGGTTATCCTACCCCTTTCTTCTAAGAAGGTTGTGGACTAAGACAAGGCCACCCCATGTCTCCAATTTTGTAAAGTAGAGGTAGAAAGAATTGTTGGGAACCTCTCTAGAATCA
>SNQJ01S0116638.1:25310-46363 GCA_010110895.2 Picea sitchensis | reverse complement strand
AATGCTCCCTTCTTGCTGAGATCCGTCAATGGCGCAACAAGTTGTGAAAATCCTTTCACAAAGTGCTTGTAATAGTTGCACAATCCGAAGAACCCGCAGCTCTGTAACTGATCTGGGTGTGGGCCAATCTAAGATCGCCTAGATCTTCTCCTAGTGCACCTGTACTCCCTTCTCGCCAATCAAAGGTCCCAGATAGAGAATCTTTGTCATCCCAAACTCACACTTTGCCTCCTTGGAAAATAATGACTACTCCTCCATGATATTGAGAATCAACATGCCTCAGATGCTCCTCCCAAGTCCTGTTGTAGATCAGTAGATCATCAAAGAACACCAACAAGAACTTCCTCAACTGCTTGTTGAAGATATGGTTCATAAACAACTGGAAAGTAGTTGGTGCGGTAGTCAACCCGAAGGGCATGACTAAAAACTCATAGTGCCCATAGTGACATATGAATGTTGTTTTGTGGATGTCCTCCTCTTTGACCCGGATCTGATGGTACCCCGATCGAAGATCAATCTTCGAGAAGTACATCGCCCCATGCAACTCATCTATCAACTCATCGATCCTGGGTATCGGGTACCAGTTCTTGATGTTCTTCTTGTTTAGCGCCCTGTAGTCGATGCACATCCTCATCGTGCCATCCTTCTTCACCAGTACCACTGAAGAAGCGAAGGGACTAGAGCAAGGCCTGATGTGCCCCATCTCCAACAACTCTTGTATGGCCTTCTCTATCTCATCCTTAAACTTATTTGAATGCCTATATGGTGTGGTGATCATGGGCTTTTCCCCCTCCTCTAACTCAATGACATGCTCAAATCCCCTGTCAAGTGGTCTCCCTGCTGGTAGCAACCCAAACACTCTGTCGTGCTTCTCAAGCAACACCTGTATGTCCACATGATAATGCTAGCGATCCTATGATGGCTTCTGTGTTGTGATCAAACATTACACAGGCCACATCACCACGTCTAAAGATGGCCTCCATGTGTTTGTTTGATATGATCCTGGGAGCCCCTGACGACATACCTCTCAAAATAACTCATTGACCTCCTGTGTCTATAAACTCCATCCTCATGATCAGATAGTTCATTTTGAAATCTCCAAGTGAGTACAGCCACTAGACTCCCAATACCACATTAGTGTCCGTCGAATCCACTACATAGAAGTCATCGATCAACGTATAGTTTCCCAATGTCACATCCAATCCTCTGATCCTCTGTGTACAAGTCATGTATCCATTTTCTACCACCACGTTGAATCCCTCAAATTCCTCTGTGGGAATGTGTCTCCTAGCGATAAGTGTTGCATTGATGAAGTTGTGAGTGGCCCCACCATCAACCAATGTTGTAACTCTTTGTCCCTGTAAAATGCCTCTGATCCTGAAGGAATAATACCTCAGAACTCCTAAAAGTGTTGCAATGGTCACCCTTTTGACACCCTCTTGCTACTGTGCATGCTCTATACTCTCAAGGTGTGGTGGCTCATCACTGCTCTACCCATTGTCCTATACATGAGTTGTCTCATCCTCACCATCATCCTCCTCCTCGAAAAGCACCTCAATATAATGGACCTTACCTTTTCCCATACATCGGTGACCCAGCTCCCAGGGTTCTTTGCAGCTAAAGCAAAGCTTCTTCCTCCTTAGCTCCCTCCGAGTCTCCTCATTTATTTTGTCCTTCCCTATCCATGGCTTCTGGAAGGGCTTCGTCTCCTTACCCTTTTGTGGAATAAAGGGTTTCACTAGTGCCATCTTGGGCACTGTGTCTGCCATGTCCCAGGTTCTCATGATGGCGTCCTATAGTGTGGTTGGCCTAAAGGCCTTCACCCATCCTCTCAAGGATTCGGCTAAACCCTCCGTGAATAGCATCACCAACATTTGCTCAAAAATGTTTGTCACCATGACTACCATCCTTTGAAAATATGTGATGTACACCTCCGGTGTACTTGTCCGTCTCAACTGGACCAACTCCTTGAAGTGGATCTCGGGATCCTTCTTGTCGAACCTATCCATCCACCTCTGGGTGAAGTCCACATATGATGTGATGTTGGCATGCCCTAATGTCACTAGCCCATGGTATCACCACTCGTGAGCTTCTCCATCCAAGTGTAGGGTGGCAAACTTAATTGCCTCTGCCTCTGTCATCGAATTGAATTGGAAGTAAGTGTCCAACTTCTGCACCTAAGCTCTGACTGTGCTCCTGGCAGATCCGTCAAAAGGTGGAATGGGCAACTTCCCCATTTTGCGCATGAGATCAAAGTTTTGTTGGTTCTGTTTCTACTCCCTGGGCATGTTCCTATGCTTGATGTTGCGATATTCCTGGTAAGATAAGGTTGCTTGTATATCTTACCTTAACGCCTGGTACTCTTTGAAATAGGTGGTAAAATCATCCTCCTGACTCTGTTGCTCATGTACTCATGTAGGTTGTTCCTCAAGGAACTGTGGTAATAAAGACCTAGGCGTCCTTCTGGTCCTGCTCTGTGCTGGATTATGGGTATTGCTACCCTCTGCATGAGTCTTACCTCCTTTATGGCTACCCTCTACATGGTTCCCATTAGAACCTCCATGGTTTTGACTTTCCTTGATGTCGGTAATGAACTGTGTCAAGGCTTGTTACATTTGTTGTTGCCCACTGGCTATGGTTTCTAAAATCTGGAAGGCCTTGTCCTTATTATGGTCCCCTGTGACTCCTATTTCTCCTCCTCTAATGACTCTGATTCGGGTATGGGATGTCCTCCACGCCCTCTTGTTCTTTTGTAGGTGATAGGTTTCTTGCTTTTAGGCATAAACACCTCATGCAATCACATGCTGGCAAGATCACTAGCTTTGATACCACTGTAATATCCCCAATACTTGCTAGGGTGGGATATTATGTTTGTTGTCCAATGATGTTGTTTCTCTTTATGTACTTTTGTCAAATACTTTGCATTACATATGTTTTTAGGCTACAAATTGGTTAACAACTTTCTACAAACAGTTTGCATGTATTTTAACCATAGTCATTTCGTCAAACATATTGCAAGCATCCAAAATACTCATGAAATTGAAGAGACAACATAGGCATTTTTATTATGGATAGAATCTGGAATACAACAATAACAAGTCTCTAATGATTGTTGTAGCAGTTATAGTACATCAAAAAAAAACACAATACTCAAATCAAAACCAAGAAATAATGCCACTATCTCCTCAATACTTGTTGCCAACTGCTCAAAGGCTCCCCAAACTGGTTGTTGCCCTCTCCAAAGCCCATGACTCAGCAGATAGGGCCTCAGCCCACGCCAAACCCTCACGGTTTGGCCCCCAAGAGCACACGACTCATCCCCACGGCCTACAAAAGACCCTCGCAGCCCCTCCTCTATCTTGTGGCTCTGCTAAAAGAGGTGGCTCGGCCCCTCAAAACACTCTCGCGGCCTCTCCTTGCCTCTCGACACTACAAAAAGGGAGAGATCGACCCCTCCTTGAAGCCACGAACCTCCAATAGCCCTTACGACATCTCCTAATGCCCACGGACCTACAACAGAGATAAATTGGCCCTCCAAGAAGGCCCCACGAACAATCCAAGCAAATCCCTGCACCTTTAGACTGAAGACAAACCACAAGATGACGCTCTAGTGAAGATCCTGAGTGGATCCTCCTCTTTGTCTAGCCAGGGTGGATATTGCACCACCCTAAACCCCAATGGAGGGGTTTTGCCAAAAACCCAACGAAAACCTTGGCTCCAAGAGAACTCCAAATAAGAGATCAAATCATAATGACGAAAGTGGAACACTACCCCTCCTTTTATTCGTTTTCCATGCTCCTCCTAGATCTTTCTCCTTTTGACCAAATCCACATGACCCTTATTCCCCTTTTAATTTTCACTTAAAGATTAAAAGTCACTTTTAATAATGTTTAAGTAACTTATTAATCTAAAAGTTACTTTATTACCCATTTTAATTAAATGTCACTTTAGAATTATAACACCTCCTAACTAAGTGACATCAAATAATCCCCCTGACTCCCTTTTCTTCATCGACTATAGCCTATGGGAGTCATATAGGCTACTAAGTCACCCTCCTATCATGATCAAGTGGAAGGGGGCATCACATTTTACCACCTACAACATGTGAAGAAACAATGGCAAGAGCATTGAATCTAGAAAGTGAAGATTGGGAGTGTTACCTTTTAGACTTGCACTTGTAAAATAATCAAGTCCAATATAAAGATAAGACCTAGGGAAACTTCAAAGATCCACCCACTGTCACCTCAATGACCACTTCCCTCACATTAGGCTAGCTCTACTCCAGCACAAGGGGGGATTCCTTAATGAAATCGCTAAGTCTGTACTTAAACCCTTAAAACAATCTCAAACTCAGCAATTTAAGAGTTAATAATATGAAACAGATGTATGGTCATGCATTCAAGTAGATTAGTGCCTTATCCTTGGGCAAAGGAATCAAAACACTTAAATAACATGGAGAACTTTATTGTAGGAAATATTCAACCAACAAACATGCTCAGAACAGCAATATTTTCAGTTATAACACATCTGCATTTTCACTTGCAGCCAACGTACCAAGCTCAATAAGATGCTACAGCACTCTTGCTAAATATTTGCCCTATCACATAATATCAAACCTGAATATGAGTATAAGAGAAGCTTTACATTAGAATAACAGCCCAATACTGTACATGATCCAGGTATGAAATTAGGGTCTAGGGTCCCTTGAGAGGACACAAAAGTCACTCTTCAAGCCTTCTATGCTGGAAACAAACCCTAAAACAGCAGAAAAAATTTCCAGCATAAAAGAGAAAGCAAATTTATAACCGCAGCCTTACAAACAAAGATTACAGCTCTGAATATCTCCTTAATGAAGCTCCAAACCTGCAAAAGATATCTTCAACTTCAGCCCAATAGTTTAGGGATTTCTCCACAACGAAAACACGAGTTGAAAACGAAGAGGCATCCTTTTATAGGCTCTCCTTGCAACTTTACATAGAATAACATATTAATAGAATGACCTAGAATACCCTAAAAGAAGGACACTCCACTCCTAATGCATCATTTCAGGCTTTTAAAGGGGTCAAAGGTGCCGCTTGTCATCTCTACAGCTGAGCCATCAAATAACACTTTTATTTTGATATATGTGCCATTCTAGTCCTTTCTTCATGGAATGCTCCCTTAAACAATGATTTATTGATGTATAGGGACCATTTATGAGTGCCTTCTAGATCTTTCCATACAAGGGGTTCTTCAAGGAATAACTTATTTTTTGGTACATGGGTTATTCTAGTACCTTCCAAGTGGAGCACTCCCCTTTTTTGTATGCTTGTGATGTAAAACTATTATTGCATAAACTCATAGATAAACCAGCAGACATAATAAATTTCAAAACTGATTAACTAGCTAAAAAATACACATTTTATGCTATAATCACTAACAGTGAACAGCCACACAAAAGATATCAGCACAATTGTTCGGGAAACCCCACTCCTCTGGGGAAAACCTTATTATATTTGTTTCTCTGCTCTGAATACATACAGAAAATGTCACAGTTATACTGTCTAAGGAGGCTGTACCACCTGTATGGCTCCGTACGATCGCTAGTTCTCTAGTTGGGCTGCCGTACAGCTCTACGATACCCCTTGGTTGCAACTTTGGCTCTCTTTCTTCAATACTGGACTGTAGCAGACTTACTCTACTGCTGTAATACACTCGTACGGTACCCTCTTAGCTGTTTTACTATGTCCATACCAGTCGTACAGCCTTCCAGCTCCTTGGTACAATTTCTGGGTGGGTTGATTTCTCCCTGGCAGCTTGTATCTCCACTCTCTTTCTGATACTCTGCACTTTGGAGGGTATTTGGTCCCTTGCTCAGCCCCTTCCTTCTTGAAATGACCCTACTTGGTCTCCTCTTGACCCTACTCGGCCCATTCTTGACTGGTTCGACTCAACCTGTCACTCAATCTCTCATGAAGCGCCCCTCCCTCTCAGCTGGTCGACTTCCTCTTAGAACTGATGAGAAATGAGGCTCTCTTGGTCTTTTAAGAACCCTAGCCATCTTCTCATTCAATCCTAGCCCTTAGATATTGTTAACCCCTAGATTTTCACCCTTGAAAATATTGAGGGTTAAGAGTCAGCATGCAGCATTTTGGCCAGCATACTGAGATTTCCCCTTAGTTTAGCACTTAGATTGAGCAGGAGGTTGGTTCCCACACAAGGAAGGTACATGATCAATACATGGTTGCTTGGTTCAGAGTCAGAGTCTACTTGGTTTCCATGCATTTTAATTTTTGAGAGAGGTGGATACATACAACAGGTGTTGCTATTTTCTAGAAGACACGGTTTGAGTGGGTCTCTTGACAATTTGGGGCAGTTATGAGCATACAGTATGAGTCCTCGCAAGGTTCTAGGCCCGATGACACTTTTCCAAGCGACATGCAGGAATTTTCTATTTTTAGCAGGTTTTGCTCTAAGCCCCAGATTTAGATTCGGAGAGCGCAGTATTGATCCTTGAGACATCCAGAGTCTTTTGGATCTTTTCTGGGATGATGTGGCCCAATTTACTATTTTTAGCAAGTTGAGCATCAGGTCTCGCATGTCGATTCTGATCACATATTTGGATCCCTTGCAGGAAGACGAGATCAATGAGTATAAAGTCAAGGGCATTCAGACAACTTTCTATTTTTAGCAAGTTGAGAACCAGGGCTTGAATGCCGATTCTAATTGCGAATTCGGATTCCTTGCGGAAAATCAAATTCAATGAGTATAATATCACTGACATGCAAGGACTTTCTATTTTTAGCAGTGTTTATTTTTAGCAGTAGACACATGATGGTGCTCACCCAGTCATGCCGAGCATTTGTGGAAAGTTTGAGTCAGTTTCAACAAGTTTCAAATTTTTGGGACCGGATGGATATTTTTAGCAGTTGTTATATTTAGCAGGTCCAGTCATCATCCATGCAGTGCCAAGAGGCATCCTCAGAGGTCGACATGTGGCATCTCTACGAAATGATGTGGCATTCCCCTAAGCTAGGGCGCATATTTCCAAATATTTGAGCATGTGATAATTAATTAATGATGGGAGAAGGGGTCGCATGAGTTTAGCCGTATAGTCTATCTCATGCTTGAGTTAAACTGAGCTTCACTCATGTGGCATCTAAATATATCCTTCACCTACCCCCTCACTCCAGTTGACTTGGGCGCTTTTCTCACTCTCACTTAACTCGCCACTCCCTCCATTCATGCGTCCTTAAACTAGTATGGCGCACTCATTATTCTCTCTCCATGCGCATTTACTCCTCTCCATGCATTCAAAGTCACACTCACTTATCTCACTACTCTCCCACATCCACTCATACTTTGTTTTTTTCCTTTTCACATGCTTCCATCATGCGACTAGTTCCTATTCATGGTCTCTCATGCATCCTTTCTTTTCCTCTTGGGATGTGCGCCCTCACTAGCTATATATTGGAGGCTTGCCATTGGTTATTTCGTCGGATCATTGCAGTAGCAGCATAGTGTCTCTCTCTTTCTCTAGTCTAGTAGCTCCTCTTTGAGCAAAGTAGTCCTTGTACCAGTTGTAGGCTTGTCAAGTATGGCACAATCAACTCTCTTGTAAGCTTCATCAATAAAGAAGTGTGTGTTTGTCTTCAACCTCTTTCTCAGCGGTACTATGGTAAATTTGTGATCTGATATGTCATTTTCTGAATTGTTCATTATGATTAATTTTGATCTTTTTGAATAGTTTTCTTCTTCTTTCCAGTCTATTATCATTGTGCTAACTCTGCAGGTTCCCTCCAAGCATAGAATATTATTTTTCCTCATTGTTTTGGATTGCTTTTACACACTGTCCAAGACAAAACAGCTCGCTGAATTTTTAGTTTTGAACGCAAAAATCAAACCTTAGATCAGCCAACAAGGCGCTTCATTGTGCCTAGGGACTCCCCCCAGAGGCTAGCAAGCACTAGCCCAAATGGAGAAGGGTTTGGTCAGTGACAATTGGGGCCCTACTCCTTTAATTAGCTAAGTTTTTACCGTTGTTTTTACACATATATTAGCTCGAAATTGGAGGGTAAAAATTTGTGCTAACAGAGCTTCATCTCAAGATCTAGATCTGACGGTGGGGACTTAATCAAACATTGAGACAACTTAAGTCGCATCCAACAGTTGTGACTTAATCTCATGTTGACTTAAGTGATCCCCACCATCACTAAGTTGTCTAGACATCATGGGGGGCCCTTCCACACTACTAGACACCCCTAGTGTGGAAGTACCTGCCCAAGCTACATAATTTAATACTCCCTCTTAGTAAGAGCGGTACTGCCACTAGAATTGCCTCCTCCATGGTCCACATCATTGTGAGTCTCTCCCTCTGAATCTGAGAGACCCATCATTTCTAAGTCTGGATACTCAACCTACTCCGCTTTGTAGTTGTTGTTGCCACTTGCACCGAGACCATCTGAGTATCACCATTCCTCCAACTGAGTCCACTCCCACCACATGGGCATGTTGAGGAGAGCCTCCTTCTCTCTCAAGTGTGATCCAACTATCCCATCACTTCCACCCCTGAATTTGTAGATGGGTTGTCCCCATAGCATGTACAAGCGATCCTCACCGATGCCTATCATCACAGGTGGTCTTGGTGCCTGACCTCTGACAAAGTGAATATGCACACCACAACCAAAGAAGCTGACACCGTAGCCTTGATCCTCCAAGGCTGAGATTGAGAGTACACTAACTCTCATACTTGGTACATAAAGTAACCATGACACCCTTAGAATCATGCCTGATTCTATATGTAGTGACACCATCCCTTCTCCTTGAACTACCACCATGCCAGAGTGCACACCACATCTTACATAGCCCAAATCTTGAGCTAAGAACTCTTGGAATGCGTATCTTTCCCCAATCATGTGGCAAGTGGGACCACTGTCTAGGTACTACCCATCTCTAGATCTGTCCTCTGAGTCAAGGAAGAGTGTATACTCATCCGTGAACATCCTGGAAAACTAGCGAGTTGTGGCAGCCAACTGTTGCTCCTCTTCCTCATCTCGATCCTCCTTTTCTATTGAAGCAACCACTTGTTGCTTCCTGCCCTTAGCTCCCTTGTCCTTCTTGGCTTGAGAGCATTGGCTGACATATTGCCCAAATTCTCCACACACATAACACTAAACGTGTGAGAGATCCTTCTTTGGCCTACCACTTGTGGCTCCTCCTCTAGAAGTTGGTCCTCTCCTGCCTCTGGCTCCCCTCTTGGAAGTGAGCGAGATTCTCCTCCTCTTCATCCTCATCTACATCCATTCCTCTTCTGATTTCTTCTTGGCGACAGTCATTCCACAACCTGTCCCAGTCTGGCAGGTTTTCTCTGGCCACTACTCCTACAATAAAAGGGTCCCACTCCTTTGGGAAGCCTCTCAAAGTTGATCTAACCATCTCAGCTATGGAGAGCTTTACTCCTACTACAAGGAGCTCATCTAATAATTGTTTCACCTTGGTGAGATAGGTTATAGCACCTTCCCCTTTTCTCATCCTTGTGTGTCGAAGTCTCTCCTTGACAGCCATGATTCTGCTCTCATGCTTAGCCTCAAAAATTCCCTTTAGATGTGACCACATCTCGTGGGTTGTTTGCTTGTCACCAATATTGGGTACGAGGTGATCCTTCACCCCATCTAGGAGAATCTGCTGAGCTCTAATCTCTAAAGCATAATGCAATTCATTGTCCTTAGGATCAGTGGGGATTGTGGGAGCCTTCTCAACAATACCCCATACCTTACTTTCTTGAAGAGCATTCTTCATCTAATACTTCCACTATACATAGTTGGAAGCACCATCTAGTCTGTCCTCATACCTGAGATTTGTAGCCATCTTACCATTCAACTTTAACCTCTTCTAGAGACCCTTCTCAGCTCAACACCTCTTGAGCAATTTTGGGCCAGCTACAACTTGCTCCCTCTTAGACTAAACAGGTCGGCCCTCTTCACAAGTAATTCTTCTTCAACTTGGAGGGGTCGTAGACCCTACAACACCCTTTCTCAAGGTCAAATCTTGACCATTCTGATGAAAGAAGCATGACTTGGCTAACCAGGGTTCTTTGACATCTGTGTCAACTTTCCCTTGTCCCTAGAGCAAAATACTTCACAAAATCTTTTGGAGTTGTTAGGGGCTCAACTCTGATACCATGTAAAATTATTGCATAAACTCATAGATAAACTAGCAAACATAATAAATTTCAAAACTGATTAACTAGCTAAAAAATACACATTTTATGCTATAATCACTAAATCACTAACAGTGAACCGCCACACAAAAGATATCAGCACAAATGTTCTGGAAACCCCACTCCTATGGGGAAAACCTTATTATATTTGTTTCTATGCTCTGAATACATACAAAAAATGTCATGGTTATATTGTCTAAGGAGGTCATAACACCTGTATGGCTACGTACGATCGCTAGTTCTCTAGTTGGGCGGCCATACAGCTCTACGACACCGCTTCGTTGCAGCTTTGGCTTTCTTTCTGCAATACTGGACTGTAGCAAACTTACTCTACTGTTGTAATACACCCATACGATACCCTCTTAGTTGTTTTACTTTGTTCGTACCAGTTGTACGGCCTTCCAGCTCCTTGGTACGATTTATGGGTGGGTCGATTTCTCCCTAACAACTTGTATCTCCACTCTCTTTCTAATACTCTTCACCTTGGAGGGTATTTGGTCCCTTGCTCAGCCCCTTCCTTCTTGAAATGACCCTACTTGGTCTCCTCTTGACACTACTCGGCCCCTTCTTGACTGGTTCGACTCAACCTGTCACTCAATCTCTCATGAAGCACCCCTCCCTCTCAACTAGTTGACTTCCTCTTAGAGATGATGAGAAATGAGACTCTCTTGGTCTTTTAAGAACCCTAGCCATCTTCTCATTCAATCATGTCCCTTAGATCTTCATCTCAAGATCTAGATCTGACGATGGGGACTTAATCAAGCATTGAGACAACTTAAGTCACATCCAACGATTGTGACTTGATCTCATGTTGACTTAAGTGATCCCCACCATCACTATGTTGTCTATATGTAATGGGGGGCCCTTCCACACTACAAGACACCCCTAGTGTGGAAGTACATGCTCGAGCTACATAATCTAACATGTGACCACATCAAGGGGTTTGATGTGCCATGTGTCCCTACTTTGTGAAGGACATTCCTCCTTTAGGCCTTGCAAGTGGTGCCCATGAACCATGTCATGCCTCCAAGTATGTAGAACATGCCTCGTATAATGCGAGGTGGCCCTTTGATCATGAGAGCACCTCCAAATATGCAACTTATGCCTCGTAACATGTGATATGCCTCAAAAGTACAACTCAAACTAAGGTTGTGCATCAAAATAAGTAGATATGTTCACCCAGGCAAGATCATCAAGAAACATCCTCCTCAAAACTCCAACACTTAGGATCTCATATATATGAGGGTGGTAACATGGGGCATGCATTGTGGAGGGAGAAGAGAATGTAGGATCACAAATAGACCATAGCAAAGAATTGAAAACCGAAAGTAATTGATGAGTTAAGGGACATAATGGAAAATATGATGAAAGATATATGACAACTAAAGAGAAGAGATGAA
Organism: Picea sitchensis; assembly: GCA_010110895.2. Taxonomy (NCBI): domain Eukaryota; kingdom Viridiplantae; phylum Streptophyta; class Pinopsida; order Pinales; family Pinaceae; genus Picea; species Picea sitchensis. Next base: position 34,765 of record SNQJ01S0116638.1, on the reverse strand, counting down.
TGGTATACAAGATGCAAAAGAGGGCATACTAAATTTGGTGTACCAAGGAAGTGTTCTACCATATATGTGTAGTTATTGATCATCAATTGTCTGATGTAAATATAGAAAGGATAAACAAATCAATTTTGTTTGAGAAAGTAGTGGTAAGGAAGCGTGCAAGAGTACAAAAAACCTTTGTTGCAAATGTCATGATTCAATGGAAAAAATCGCCCTGCACATCACAAACTGCCTATAAAATGATTAATCCAATTTGTTTTGACTCATTTTGAAAAGCAAAGCAAGGAATTGAGATCAAAGGATAAATTCATCATCTTCCATCGAGTAGAGGGGAAATCAAGTGTTGCCATTGCCATTAGTGTATGTATTTTAGAGTGGGGATTGATTCACTGATACCATCAATGGAAATTGCACAACATGGGCTTGGAATTTACAAAAAAAAAGGGCTCTTGACCCCAAAAGTGTTGATGTTTGTAGCATCAGGCATGCACTTCCACATTGGTTTGTGTCTAAAATGTGGAAGTACATGTATGCCTCAAGACTTGGAGATTAAAAGCACAATAAAGTGATTATTAAAGTGAATGTACTTTTGTGATTAATGGAGTTTAATTTAAGTCAAATGCCTAAGTATTTGGCATTAGTGAGTTAAATTAATCCTAGCCATTAGATCATAAAGTGAAGGTGAGATCTAATCTCAACCATTTATCATTTTGGAGATCTAGGGCTGGATTCGGGATAAACTCAAGATTCTCAAGAACTTTGGAGATCTAGGGCTTTGGATTTAGGGTAAACTCAAGATTATAAAAGACAACTTAGGTGAGAGGAGGAGACACACACAGAGTGAGATAGTGAGATCTCATCGATTGGGTGGAGAAGGACTTTCATCCAAGTGTGCAGTGGCAGGGTTCGAGGAAAGGAGCAAAAGGCAACAAAGGAGAGCAGCCAGGTGTGATAGGCTAGGCTATTTTGTTGTTTTGTATTATTCCTCGGGTGGGCCATTATCCCAAGACAGGGGCCCATATTTATATTAACAAAATCATCGCAGTATTGGTTTTGCCTTGGGGGGTTTTCCATGGGTTTTTACCCAGAAAATTCCGAGTGCAATTGTGTGTAGTTTCTTGTTGTTCTTCCGCTGATTTATTTATTTAGATCATCACAATTCAGTCGTGCTTTTATTCAGTAAAATCTGCTTAATAAGGTTATTACAGCAAGGGTTTGCTAGGTAATAAATTGTTAGGTGTTGGGTCCGAAATTTAACATTAAGTGGCCCCCTAGAAGTCAAAACACCCCCAGAATATCAACTTGAATTAATAATAGTCAAATGGAGAGAATAAAATCATAAGTTGTTTTGATTATAGCATTCAAACTCAAATGAATGAAGAGTCAAAAAGATAATTCAAAAATGTTGTTAAATAATAGAAAATTCATGTACATGAGTTATGGAGTCGATCTTGGGAGATAAATTAACTTAGGCAAAGAGTCCAATTTATTGATTTTTTGATGTAATTTCAAGATTTAAGAGTCCAAGCTCAAGGCAAGATTCAGTATCAATGTGTGGTATCACTTGACAATGATCTTATACATCTTACATATCAGTTTTATTTTCATATTTATGTGGCAATGTGTTAATTTCATGTTATTGTTGCTTTAGATGTTTACAAAATTGAAAACAAATGAATATTTTTGTATTTTTTAAAGTTTGTTGATATTTTCCCCAATGTTGCCGATAAATTTATTTTTGAACCCTCAGTGATACATCCGCCAAGCATTGTTTGCAACATTGCAAATAACAATAGTATAACAACAAGGGGCACAGCATTTTTGACTCAAAATTCATCACTACAAAGAAAAGGAAGACCAATAGTGCAATGTTGATGAGGACATTTTTGTACATATTCTAAGATCATAATAATGAAAATTGTCTAAGAAATCAAGAGAGGCAAGTCAATGATGTTGGAGGAGAATATAATGCATAAACAGAGGCATGGGCAAAAAAACCTCCAAACCAAGTAACAAAGAAGAGCGAGATGATGAAAGGTGCATCCACTCTAGATCACAAAATGCATGTCATGACACTTCAAATTGTTAGAGTGAGGGAAATATGGAAAATGGACACATGTAGTTACGAAAATAGAGCTTTTATGTTGCTAGGAAAGTAGAAGATAATTGGCGTGGAGGACTATGAACATATCAAGACTAAGATACAACAACTCCAAAAGATATTGAAAGATATGATAGCAAAGGTCAAGATGAGGACATTGATGAGAGGAGATGAGATAAGAGAAGATAATTTTATTCATGTCCAACGAATGACCACAATATGTAGGTCAATGGGACTTGAAAGTATATCCAGTATCCATAAATAGTGGGGGTACAAAGAAACTCCTACTGCTACTATGTCAAAAGCAAAAAAAGAGCTTAGTCCAAAGCTAAAAGAAGAAGTGCAAATAAGGTGCAGAAAATAAAACAAAACCATGACAAGTAGAAAAGATGTCAAGGTGTGTTGCAACTAGAAGCTGAGGCAAAATGAGGGGAGAGAGAGAAGAAGGCTCCTCAACCGAGAAATCAACCACCATGAAGGGATCAACACACTACCCAATGTCATCTAGAGAGTACCCATAGTCGAGGGGGCCTCACTGTGTAATTTTGGGAGGACCCCTAGATCAAGAAGGTCCATCACTCCTAACATCCAAGGCCAAGGGGGAAGTAACTTTGAATGGAACACTTGTTGCTAGATCAAACTGGAGAGTGGTACTCTATTCAGAGAGAATCTAGCTCTAGGACCTCCTAGAGATGATTTCTATGTTTGTTTGGTGATGTCTGCTTTGGGGTCTAAAACAAGATCTCCTTGAAAGTTTCTTGGAAGGCGGTGGACTCATCGAGGGGATCGAGAGGAAAGTCGATGTCTCATTGATTTGATGTCTAGAGTGGTGTGGGAATCTACATGTCGTTTGTTGCCCCAACTAGATAGGACAATAGGGCGAAAGAGGTAATCCTCCTAATGGACTCTAGCCAGATAAAATATTTAAGAGAAACATGAAAAAATATCTATTTGGAGGGTCTCTTAAAAAACACCAAGTTGTCTAAGATGGAGGTGAAGTCACAGAAAATTTCTTGGGTTGAGGAAACATTTAAAACCAAAGGTAAAAAGCACAAGAAGAAATTTATTTTAGAAAGCAAAGAGTTGATTCATTAGCTAAGGAGGACGTTGAATTAGAGGAGAGACGATGTTTAGACAAACATATTAAAAATATGAGACCATATTCCAACAAAGAGGTAATGCAAAATCTTTCTAAGCAAAAAAATCCATTTGCCAAGAAATAGCACCCTAGAATGAAGAGGGACGTGAAGGATTATGAAATCGTGTTAAAAGAAAAAGATGTGAGTACCAACTTTAGAGAGAAGAATTGAGGAAGAGAGGATGGAATCATAAAAGGAAGAACATCAAAAGGGAAGAGTAATGCATCAAGAAGACCAAAAAGGTATTGTTGAATGTTTAAGAAGAAACAACCAAGGGAAGTTGATATTGTTAATGGGAGAAAAGATAATTGGTTTAACTTGTAAAGAACTTAAAGCGTTAAATAGAAAGGTTGTGACTTTTTTGTCCATGGATTATTTTGGAGAGGCACCAAACTCAATGGTTACTAGATTAAGCCCTATTAATATTCTACCTTCTTTGATATTTTGCTAGGATGGAGAAGTTTTATTGGGTATACCTTTCACTTCATGAAATACTGCAAACACAGTTTGAATTTAAATGAAGCAAAGTGTCGAGAAAATTGTCTTAGAGATTTCATCAAACACGTTAGGATAAGAAGTAAAATGTGTTTCTAATTAAAACTTTATAATTAATAGTCAATGAAAAATAGAGAAGTTAAATAAATAGAGAATACAAACATGTGGGAAGTGTTACCCCCTGACATGTAGGGGTAACTAGAGGATATTTTCTCACTTATAGACAGCAGTTCCACAGATGAGATCTATGGTTCTCCACAAACATATGGCCAAAAATGCTTCCCACATTTGCTCAGCTCACTCACATTTGATGATTATGGTGCTTGATATTCTCGAGGTACATTATTTCATTGCTTCATACTGGGTGTTAATGTCTCACATACTTGTCATGAAAGTGGTGATCATCGCTTGAGACAGATAATGGATCATGATGCTCTAAATTTGTGTCATTTTCCTTGCTTCACCTTGTTGGATCATCATCATCCTTTAGATAAGTGTTGTCAATCTTGGGTTGATTCGTACTACTAGGGGGCTTTGAGAATTGTAGCATGTCCATATCCCATTCCATACTTAACACTCTCCATCTTTCTCGATTTTCATTGTCCCACTCATGCGTTCATTGTCATACGTCACCCAAAAAAAGGTTCATGCTTCATAGTCCCATGAGAAGAGCCTTGACCTAAAAGAGCTATAAGCTCGAATTGAAGAGCAAAATTTAAAAAAAAAACACCAAAATAAAGATTTGAGCAATGCCCCCTCACTATGAGACCATTACCCCAAGTCCTATGCGTAAAAGCATATCTAAAAAAAGGACTAAATGAAATAAAGGGCAAGGGGCAATGAGAAATAATGCCAAGGAAAGAGTAACTCAATGCATAAGTGCTCCCTCATATTTCAAAGACACTCATGTGGATAAATATCTTAAAAAACCTCATCATGACTATGTAATTCAACAAATTAAGCTACCCACCAAACCTGTAATGTTCCTGAGCCAAATTTTTTGCTCAGAACACCAATTGTTTACTATTTGTTATGTTTGTTCATGTGTTTGCAGGTGTATCCATAAAGATGTGCATGGGATTATTCAATGTTGATTGACCAATAGATATGAAGCATACAATCATAAACAAGACGAGAGATATAAGAACACCAGTAGAGAATCAACAATGTCATATCTGACCTTTATTTAGATAGTAAGGAGATCCTGTATACAAGAGATCTGCAGATCTAGAAGAAAGCCCCAATAATAACAAAATGGGCTGCCAGCCGATACAATAAGAAGAACAATACAAAGATAAATGGCTCCCAAAGGTTGTAAGAGAAGGGATCCAAGCCTCCAAAGGCCACCAGCAAGCAGATTTGACTGAAGATAGAAGAACCTGATCAATAAGCTTTCAAAAATGTCCAACTGGCTGAGTTGCACCCTGCTTTGGATGTTGCCAAACCCTCAAGTTTCAGCCCACCCTTTCCTGACCTCCAAATCCTCCCAAACTCACCCAAAATGTAGATCGGGCTGATAGAAACCCCTGGATCAGGTCTCAAGCTAATCCGAGAAGTATTGCTCCTCCAACTAGACAATCCCTAAACTGGATTGCGTCCTCCCTAGTTTGATAAGGTCAAAGAGAGTACGTTCTCCCCTCTAGGAACCTCCAAATGCCACCAAACTCTACCAGATCATAGATCGGGCCACTGCTACCAAGATGATGAAGTCCCAGGCCAATCTATGAAGATTTGAACCTCCAAACACTGAAAACCACTTTCTGCAATGTGCCCTCCTTCTCTCTAAATCGTGTCAAGCTCACAGAAATAAACTGCAATGATAAACTCCTCCGAAATAGACTAGGAATGATGACAGGGACCCTACAAAGAGAACCCAGGTGTTACTTTTCCCAAATGCCTCCTACTTCTTCCAGATCGAACCAATACCGCCAAGATGGTGTGCCCCCTAGCTAGAAACCCCCTTGGGTTGCGCCCTAGCCTGGAAACTGCCTGTAGAATCAACTTGCAACATTGTAGAATGGTGTGGGAGGATTATCGCACCTCCAAGACCAAGCCTGGATCAAGAAAGGTGGGATCTTTCACCACTGAGTTGATCTCTAGGGTTTTAGACACAAAACCCTCAAAACTGATTGTGCTCAAGAGCTCCAATGCAAATAAGATAATAATCCAGAATGAATAAGGAGTGTACCCTGCCCTTTCCTTTATAGCTCCAATATATTCCTCCATTGAGTTAGTTTACCCCTAGGGTTAACTCTTAACCTAACTCATCTTTTTCTTTTTCTTCCTTGAGTTACCTTTTTCCACAAAGTCAACTTAACTTTAGAATATTATGATTTATGGTTGACTTTGTCCTTGTTATCGCACTGTTTGTAGCAAGGATAAAAGGCTTGAGGTTTGAAGGTCAAACTGGCGTAACAAGAACCAATCCCACCCAATGTCACCACAATGGGATGGTTCTTTCTTTTTAAGGTGGTAAGGCCCAGGGGAGACGTCCCCGGTGACTTGGGTTTTGAGAAGGCAAAGGATTACAAGATAAAGCAGTTATTGCCCCCTCACAAGTCACCACCAAGCAGATAGCCCAGCCAAAAGGTCAATAATAAAGTAAAACCCCCAAAGAAACACACCTGCTTGAGACAAAGCAACAATAAACTGATATATGCAAGCCTTGATCAATGGATTAGTACTTTATGTAAATCAATGACCATCTGATGCATTCATAAGCAATTTGACAATAAATATTGACAAAATCAATGTTTATAAATAGCAATGAAAATTATGTCACTTCACCAATAAATGTTGGAACAATATGGCATTCAATGTAATAAATCAATACTTCATTTAATTAATGCCTCTAATAACCATTCAACTGCTTATAAAGAAGAACTTTTAGCTGCACAAAGGTGTTAATATCAAGAGATGACGACAACACTTAGACAAATAAGGTTTGTTTGTAAGCTAGGGTTAGTGTAGTTAGGGTTTCATTCAATGTATCGAGAGTAGTTTTGATCAAATTCACTTCAACGCAAGAGGTATTCAGATCGGTGCCTTAGAGTTAATGGAGTCAAAAGGTGAAGTACGCAAGAGCTAAAGGAGGCAACGGCTAAGGACTAGAGGGAGAAGCTTTGAGGTGTTGTTGAAACCAGTGTTCCACGGGGATGCGTCCCCCAGGGTGGGGTGCACGCCCCCTACATTTCCCACGCACCCGGGACAGGGGTGCTCCTGGGGAAACGTTTCCCCACGTCCCCCTTTTGGGGAAACTCGGAGAGACGTAGGGGGGTGCGTTTCCCCAGTGTGGGGGGTGTGTTTCCCCAAAAGGGGTGCTTCTGGGCGTCCCCTCTAGAAAAGGGGTGCTTCTGGACGCACAATATTTTACTATATCTGTTTCATTTATGATTTATGAATCAATGTATTTCATTACTGAATCTGAAATCATAATCTGAATCATGCTTATTATTAATATCATTTACAAATTTGAATTTAGTACTGGTTTACAGTTTACTACTTACTATTTAGTATTTAGTATGCACAATGATGAATTTAGTAATTTACATGGGTTGAATTGTTATTGTTGGGATTTTATCATTAATATTTATATTTTTTTTATAATTTTAGAGCCGGGGACCCCTATGCTAGGGACCCCAACGTCCCTCCATCCCCCATGAATTTCCCAATAATTTGGGGGTGCTCCCACACGTCCCCCCTGTGCGTCTCCTCGCTCTCGCGCACCCCCGTCCCAGAGTCTTGGTGGAACATTGGTTGAAAAAAAGCCCCAAAGTCAAAACCCTAGGGGAGAGAAGGTCAATTCGATGTAGGTGAACTAGGCCTCTATGAAATCTCCTTCTTCCTTAACTCAATGGAAATACGGCTAGTTGAAAGATAACATAAACTGAGACAAGAGGGTTTGATAAAACAAAGTGTTGCTGCAGCAAGGCTCTACCAGCAAACCCTAGAAAAAACGGCCCTAAAGTGTAGAAACCCTAGGCTTCAAGGCGTCTCCTTCTTCTCAGCTTGTAAAAAGGTACGGCTAGCAGAGGAGAAGAGAGAAGAGAGTGTAGCTACGGCTAGGCTCTCTCCTTCTTCAATAAATGGCTGAAAATTTCTCTCAAAGGGGACATGAGACAAGGACCTACTTGTGTGCTTGTCACCTAGGGTTTTGTTAAGCAAAAATCATAAACATATGCAAGAAATGAAACTACAACCATTCATTCAAGAATTTTTGCAGAAAATTACTTACATATCACCAAGAAATATCAATGCAAACCCTAGTTGTAACACCTTCCTTTAAGAGAAATGCCAAAACATGCCAAAATAATCCTCCTTCAACAAGTGTGCATCACTAAATCAGCCAATAACCCAAGAGAGGGTGCAAATTTCAGACCTCCTTATGGAGTGAGTAAGTTGTGATGTAAAAATGAAGATGAAAATCCTTCATTTATACAGTATCATGACCTAAATTTACATTTTAGGTCATGTAAAAGGCCGACAAGGCCAAAACATTAAAATCATATTTTTTTACATTAAATTGTCAAATTAAAACCCTAATCAAGCTGAAAAGAGATAACAAGCCCCTCTAAGGGAGATGTTAGCCCCTTCTATGGCAAATGGAGCATCCTGGAGCAAAACGTTAGCCCTCCTTGGGCTTCTCCAACCTGCCACACGTGCCAATACTACCCAGTCTACCTCCCAAGACGTCCATAATGTTGGATGACATCATGGTCATGATGGGTGACGTCCTAGGCCTTCCAAGGCCAACGTTCCACTGAAAAAAGAGCAAATCCCCCTAGGTCAAGTTCTGTCGAGGTGCCTCTGGTGGAACGTCCTCTTCTTCTCTGGTGCAAAGCCCCTAATCCATCTTTGTCCTGTCTCTGCCCCCTGATGGGTCTCACCATCCATTTGGTGGGCTCTTCAACCCCATGGAGGTCCGAATTGACCATCTCCCCATGTGTATCGGTCCAAATGGCACCTATCCGTCGGGCATGGTCCTACACATCAAAAGCTACGCCCTCCATGGGCTCATCAGTCACAAGGATCATAGCAATGTCAATCACACCTCATCATCAATATTATTAAACATGTGCATAAAATCCCTAATACATTAGTTAACAACTCAAAGACATTACACAAGCCTACAATACAAGTCTGGAGGAAAGGACAAGGCGTCCTATTGGGCTAGTGTCCACTGGAAAAGGAAAGTTCTCGGAAGAGACCTCATCCATGCCATGAAAGTGGGTGATGTGGTCAGGGGGTGTCCAAGCATCTAGGTGCAATGAGGGCCAAGGATGCAAGAGATGTTACCTGTGGGTGCCTTTGTTAGAAAGCGAGTTGTACCTGTCCTGGATGCATTTTTTCCAAGCCCATTCTTGCCTTTTATTCTTATTCTTTTCATTCTTTTATCTTTTATTGCTTTTCCTTTTTTTTTGTTCAAGAGCTAATCAGGGGACACTACCCTGGCGTGGTGACCAGTGGTGGTAGCGTTACCCACAAGTACTTTCACAGAAATGAGAAGGTTGGCTCGTGATGAGAGCCCCTTTCCCTTGGCCATGCAACCAAGAGTCACTACCCTAGCGTGGTAACCAGCTGGTGGCAATGTCATACTGCTAGGTACCCATGGACCTAATAGGCTTGCTTGTGATGAGACCCCCTATCCTCTGGTTAGGTCTTGTTTTATTATTTTTCCAGGTCCCTCTTGTTTCTTGCTGAGAAGCCTTTTATTGCTTTCTTGG
>SNQJ01S0116637.1:30516-58351 GCA_010110895.2 Picea sitchensis | reverse complement strand
GTTCATCCATATTTACTTCTTATCAACCATGACAAAACAATAATGAGTCATATTTACATCAAACACTATTGGGTCCATTACCCAAACTTTTGTGTTACGGGTCTTTCTTCAAGGGTTGAAATCAATGACAACCAACCTTAATCAACAGTTCTTCTATCTCTGAGGTGTCAAATAATGGTGGAAAGTATGGTTGAAGTGTTGATTTTTCAATAAGTTAGGTTAAGCATGAAGTTCATTCCATTTTATCATTTAACCATAACCATAAATGTTGCAACAACCAAGATCACAAGAATAAGCACCATGCACAAGAACACAAGATGTATCCTAGGAAACCCTTCTCAACAAGGGAAGAAAACTAGTCAAATCCTTCGCTATATTCTTCAAGAGAAATACCTTCACCACTAAGAAAGACCTAGCACGCAAGAGGACGATCAAACCCTAGAACTCTAGCACCCAAGAGAGGTGTGCACTTTTCCCAAATAAGTGTACTTGTTGAAATTTTCAAACTCACGTGAAGGATATGATTCCACAATGGGGAATCTTCCTTTACTTATATTAGACTTGTCCTATCAATAAGAGTGTCTATTAGCTCAATAAGGCCGACCTCTCTCAGTCACATTATAATTATTATTATAATTATTAATATTAATATTAACCAGATCAATTATCTTTTACATTTATTATTAATCACATTAAGGTGGGGCCGACCTATACCCTTTACATAAAAATTAGGGTTACAGGCAAGTCTGACTCTTAAACAATATATAGCAAAGGATCTGATACACCCACTAGTGCTCATCCACTAGGGGCACATCCATAGGGATGTCAAATCTCTGGTTCACTGCATTACACAAAAGAACCATATCTTCACACATTCACATGTGCTCATCCATAGGCACATCCACTCTACAGATCTTCTTTCCCACTGCCTCACATAGGAGAATCATCTGGAGTCTTCTCGCCAACTCTGTTGTTCAGAGGACGCTAATACATCATCTTCATTTTTGTTCACATGATGATGCACCCAGCACATTGGGATTTCACACGTTCACCTTGTGCTCAGCCACAGGCATGTCTAACTCAACAGATCGCATTTCCCACTGGATAATCATCTGGAGTTATTCTAAACTCTCTGAATGGAGGAGGTCATCTCTACATTCCTAGCTCTGTCTCAGGTAGGAACCATGTACCCTTCTTAGGGGATTTCTCTAAGGTTTGTAAGGTGAGAGAAAGATTCACATAGCTGCAATGATCCACATCTCATAGGTTTGTAAGATGGAGACTGTCTCACATAGTTGCATTCATCAACACTCCCTCTCAGCTAGGGAGGCATTCTTCATCATGCCAAGTCTCACATGGATGTACTCTAAATTTTGATTTTGGCTGGAGTCATCAATAATCCCTCTCAACTAGGAAGGCACTTTTCATCAAGTTATTCTGGTGCATATGTATGTAGTCTGCTCATATGTAGGAAGGTACTGCATGTGTACGATTTTCCTCTGCATCATATCTCTGATATAAGGATATTTCAGCTCATCGTGTTTCGATCCATCAGGAAACATTGGGTTCTCAAGGAGATTTACACACGATTCTTGGTTATCATCATAGGATCCATCTCATGGTCAAGTAATTTTTTTGGAATCTTTTGAAGCCACATTGCTTCGCACACTCACGGTTATATACTCTGCCTCTGTGGTACTAGAGACCATAGATTGTTGTTTCCTATTGCATTAGGAAACCATGGAAACTTTTTTGGTAAAACATCAACTGGATGTGCTCTTCCGATCCATTATACTTTCAACTCAATCTGAATCAGCATATCCTACAAACTCAAATTCACACTGGAGGCATATCTCAGGCCATATCTAATTGTGCCTCATATATATCTCAATGCATACTTTACTTCTATCCAGTGAGTCTGTCTTGGTTGACTCGTGAATTGACTAAGTACATTCACTGCATAGCATGAATCAAGTCTGGTGTTAACTATATGCATCATTGATCCAATCAGTTGTGGATCAGTTTCATTTGAATCATCATCAATCTTCTTCTTTTAAATCCATGACGGTGGTTTTTGCATTATGTCATACTTGAACTTCTTTAATATTTTCACTGTATATTTTCCTTAACTCAGGAAAAATCTCATCGGTCCTTTGTCAAACTTCGTGTCCCAAGAAGTACTACATCATACTCGTATTCTTCATCTTGAATTTATAAGTCAAGGGTTACTCGTATCTAACAACAAGGCTTTCTAAATAATTCATCAAAATCAGGATCATGTCATCAACATTGTAATAGGTTTTGGATCAACAACACTCTTGCTGAAATCCAAACTCATCAAGAATTTATCTATCTGTTATATTTTCCAGATCATAGATGGTAGTACAGATGGAAGTGTATCAGGTTTGTTGAATCAAGTGTCTCATCATAGACAAATCCCTATGTTTGTGAGAAATATGTGGCTATAGATATCATTTTGTATTTCTTGACACTTCCATCAGCTACATGCTTGATCTTATAGATCCACTTGGAAGTTATCATAAACTTCCTTTCTGGTCCCTGAATAATATCTTATGCATCATTTTTATTTTTTTTGAGATATACTGGTATTCTTTTGTTATGGCATCTTGTCATACCTGTTCTCCTGTTGCTTCTCTAAGACAAGGAGTCTCGACATCAATGAAATGGCTCATCACTGAAGGATAGCTCAGAAATCTCTTTTGCTTTCTCAGGATGTGCCTTGAGAGGCTTGTATGTTTCTCTACCTCTTTGCAGAGTGAGTATAGGTAGGCCCTTTACACCCTACTGCAATCTCTTTGAATATATCAACTGGAACAACTGGAATAAGGTATGTCTCCCTCTGAACTGTTGAAGGGGGGGGTATTTCTCTTACTGTCAATCTCCATATGAGATTCTTTGGATCTTTGAAATGCTATATCTTCTTCAAGGACAATGTTTCTGCTTGTTCTTGTATAATAAACAAATTAAATATGGTTTGGAATCACATACTAGGGATAATGGTCCAAGTGTTTGAGAGCTCTCGTACTAGGAATAATATCCTTCATTTATTTGAAAAATGCAATCAAAAATAAAATTAGAGATCAATTGATTTACCTAGTTTGCAGTCATGTCTTTTTAGAGGAATTATTTCTCCTCTCTCTTCTCTTCACTATTTTGAGGTGGATCTGGATCGATGTCAGCGGTGGAAGCATATTTTCGTCCCTTCTTCTTGGTTGGACAATTTCTTGCAAGGTGTCCATACTTGTCACATCTGAAGAACTGAATTTCTGAAACATCTCTTCTTTAATAAACTGGATTGGATGAAGACTTTTCACCTTCAAATGTTTTCTTGAAATTTATTTTGATTTTTTCTCCCTTCTTTGTATGAAGTGCAAGAGCATGATTTTCTTCAGAGGAATCTTCCACTCCTCTATTTCTAAGTCTAATTTTTTATTGAGTGCAATCTGTCCATAGACTATCAAAAGTTGGTAGATATTATCTTCCACTAATACTTTGAATTAAATTCTCCCATGATTTTGGAAGATTATGGAGAGTGGTTAAGACAAGAGCTCTATCAGACATGATTTACCCAATGGTCTCTAGTTGTTATTTAATCTCTGATAACTTCATAAAGAAGAGTGCAACTGTGTCACCCTTCGTCATCTTGGTACTTTGAAGTTGGCTCTTTAAGGTAAGAGCTATGAGAGTGTTGTCACTTTCAAACATTCCTTTTAAATATTCATACATATCATAGGTTGTCTTCAGATTGGCAATACGGGGCAAGAGGTGATCTCTTACTGAGTAGATGATTAATTTTATTTCTTTGACATCTTCTTTTTTTCTTACCTTCTTCTCTATATCTATAGTTGTGGCTAGTAGATTTTTAGTTGTCACATCCAAGAATTCATCTTCTTCAAGAGTGACTAGAAGCCTTGATTTCCAGGAGCTGAAGTTACTTGCTCCATCAAGCCTATCTTCTACTAATGCTCCGCTCTTCATTTGATTGGTTTCTTCAATTTCTTGTTGACTGGATTTTGAAAACCTAATGATTAGGTTGAATTAGAAACCTTGGATTATATTGGACTTATGACTGCCAAAAATCAATTTGATAATATCACATAGATACTCGTTGATTCAAGAAAATGTTTCTTCAAAAACCCAGAATTAATATTCTGCAGGAATTTTCGTCACCCTAGAAACCCTAGGGCCAAAAATCAAAATTTCTCGGAATTTCATTTTGAGAGATTATAGAGATGCGCTGGAAGATGTCTTACTCTTTTATGCCAAAAGTATCCCCATATTCCAATTATTAAGGGTAGAATCACCACTGAAAAGGAGGTCGTATAGATTTTTCTGGAAACCCTAGAAGGGTCGTACGGTTTTGCAAAAGGTCAACTCAGACTTGGTGGATTCTTGTGCAATGGGTTCTTTCAAGACCTATGCTATGATACCATGTTGATTTTTCAATAAGTTAGGTTAAGCATGAAGCTCATTCCATTTTATCATTTAACCATAACCATAAATGTTGCAACAACCAAGATCACAAGAAGAAGCACCATGCACAAGAACACAAGATGTATCCTGGGAAACCATTCTCAACAAGGAAAGAAAACCCAGACAAATCATTTTCTATATTCTTCAATAGAAAGACCTTCACCGCTAAGAAATACCTAGCACACAAGAGGGTTCTCAAACCCTATAACTCTAGCGCCCAAGAGAGGTGCGCACTTTTCTCAAAGAAGTGTACTTGCTGAAATTTTCAAACTCACATGAAGGATATGATTCCACAATGGGGAAGCTTCCTTTATTTATTAGAATTGTCCTGTCAACAGAAGTGTCTATTAGCTCAATAGGGCCGACCTCTCTCAGTCACATTATAATTATAATAATAATAATTATTATTATTATAATTAATATTAACCATATTAATTATCTTTTACATTTATTATTAATCGCTTTAAGGTGGGGCCGACCTGTACCCTTTACATAATAATTAGGGTTATAGGCAAGTCTGACTCTTGAACAATATATAGAAAAGGATCTGATACACCCACTAATGCTCATCCACTAGGGGCACATCCATAGGGATTTCATATCTCTAGTTCACTGCATTACACAGAAGAACTAAATATTCACATGTTCACATGTGCTCGTCCACATGCACGTCCACTCTATAGATCTTCTTTCCCACTACCTCACACAGGAGAATCATTTGGAGTCTTCTCGTCAACTTTGTTGCTCAGAAAAGGCTAATACATCATCTTCATTTATGTTCACATGATGATGCACCCAACACTTTGGGATTTCACACGTTCACCTTGTGCTCAGCCACAGGCACATCTAACTCAACAGATCTCCTTTCCCACTGGATAATCATCTAGAGTTCTTCTCAACTCTCTGAATGGAGGAGGTCATCTATACTATCCTAGATCTGTCTCAGGAATGAACCACATACCCTTCTTAGGGTATTTCTCTCAGGTTTGTAAGCTGAGAGAAAGACTCACATAGTTGCAATGATCCACATCTCACATGTTTGTAAGATGGATAATGTCTCACATAGTTGCATTCATAAACATGAAGGAGGTCCACATTAAACATTGGGTGCAAGCCAAGAAAGGGGGGAATGTTGAGCTCAAAATCATTGTCACCCATAACCTTGGTGATGGTGTAATGTCCATATAAGAGTGTATGAAGCTTTCGATGAGGTCCTATAAGGTGTTCTTTCGTCAAATGAAACCAAACTTTATCTCCCACCTGGAACTTATGGGGCACTCGGTGTTGAGAATGGTGTTGCTTGTACTTGGTAGACTTCTACAAAATATCTTGAACCTATTGGCAGATGTGTTGGACTCGTTCGATGAACCAGGTGGCTTTGTCGACTTCAGTTTGAGCATGGGACAATTTTTCCTTTATGGACGTTGTTGGCGTCAGAAGTCACTCCTGGATTGCTTGTAGGAGCATAGCCCGACGCCCATCAGTTTATGTCATGGTTTGTGTATGGAAGGGGTGATCGAATGGAAGTAAACTCGGACGATATTGTTTCGACTCTGAAACTAGGCCCGACATGCATGGGTAGGTGAGGTCTTGGACATACTTCAGACAATGAGTCGTAGTAAGGGTGAGTAAGGGGGGAATACTTATATCGGAGAGATGCAAAAGGTTTGTTGTCAACATCAGGTTTCTAGAAGATTGTAGGAGAATGCATTTAAACGTGAGATCATCTTACATTCAAACGCAGAAAACCAGGGAATACAATAGTGTCACAATAAAACCTTTATCATAACGCAACTGCAAAAATTCATGTGAATCAGTCAATCATGAACTCCCTCAGTATGAGATGAAAACTAGATGAAACAGGGAAACTGTCTTTCATAACACCAGAAATCTTACATACAGATGTGTAACCAGAAAACTAGAGCATCTGTTAAAACATTACACTCGGGAGCTTTTATCTACCATCGATGGATACAAAATATGAAGACTGAGTTTATATACTCAAGAAAATTCGCCTCACAGAGGCATGTTCATTCATCCAAGGCGTGGTGTCCCTTTAGCCGAATTTGGACGGATAACTTTTGTCAGATGCCGCCTTAACTGCGCATGCCTCTTGCAGGGGAGATAGTTGCAACATTAAAATCCAACATGGCATGCGCAGACTTTCTTTGGTCAGATGAGGACCAGCCATGACCCTTTGGAGAAAATCAGTGTATAGGACCGTCTTGGGCAGAATGTCTGCCGGAACCCCCATTCCTTGCATTCAATAAGTGAGCTGAGGTTTCAACTACCTCTTTTCAACTTCATTTAATTCTTTAGCGAGGACCAGGATCGAAGTCGGGATGAATTGGTCTTGGAGGACGCGGTATTCCCTTCTGTGGAAAAACCCGACGCTTTGGCACCTTTTCATAACTCTCTTCCTTTCTCAAGTGACCGCGGGCTGTGGCCCAGCGCTTACTCCCAAAGGTGCTTTCGGCATTTGCGGATATGAAGGGGTTGATCCTTGCTTCTTGAAATCGCGATGAGCGAAACGCTAAGATGGCTTAGTTTGCCGCCAGGTGTCCCCTTTGTTGATAAATGGCTGAAAATGTTTCGTGATACCGTGGGCCCCACTTTCGGCACTTTCGTCACTATCGGGGTTCAGGGTTTCGGGATGTGGAACAACATGAAACTCTCACCCCTCGAACTTCCGAATGTTGAAACGCCGACACGACTAGATCTCGCACCACGCGTCCTCTGGATCGACGGCTACTATTCTCCCCTACACACTATGGGCGTGATCTATTGTGTTAACTTCGGCGCCACTTCCTTATTCACGATTTCCTGCCAACCGTTGATCTGCTCATATGGATGGATCCGAACCGTTGACACTATAATCCTGCCGGCTCGCTTGATTTTAAGTCTGAAAAGGACGCTTTCTGTGTGCTGCGCTTGGGCACTCCTCGTGCAACCTGCAGACCTGAATATCCCGATGCCGAAGACAAGAATTGTCGCTAACATATAGGCTCCATGGGGGATAGAGTCATCCCTGTGATGCTCTAAGAACTCATTCTGCAGTTTCAGTGCCTTTCTATTGGGCTATGGATTCATTTACTAAGTCGAAAATATACAAACAGAAAATGAACAAAGAACTAACGGACAATATTTACAAACAAAGGAGTCGTCTAAGGCTCAAACAAAACATTTCTTCAGAAAATGCCCATTCACTAGGCTGTTGAAAACCTCTTCGCCCTCCAGATCGTGCAACTGGTACGTGTTGTTTGAGAATACCTCAGAGATTCTGAAGGGGCCGATCCAGAGAGCATCAAACTTGCTATGTTTTCCCTTATCCTGTCTGGGTGCATCCCACTTAAGTACCAAATCCTCGATCTCGAACTCCTTCTTCCTGACCTTCCTGTCAAAAGCCTGTTTGACCCTTTGCTGATGAATATGAGAGGTTGCCCTCACCTGTTCCCTGATCTGTTGTACTTCTACTATCTGATGAATCCTTCTGATCATGTGATCTGGCTCTCCTTCATAATCTTGAAAGAATTTCGCCACAGGTAAGGCAAGCTGAGTGGGAAAAACCGCTTATGCTCCGTAAACTAGCTGAAAAGGCAAGGTGCCCAGGGATTTCTTCGTTGTCACTCGATCATCCCATAAATAAAATTTCAACTTCGACTCCTAGGCCCTTTTGTTGTCCTCCAATAGTCTTTTGATGATCCGTATCAGGCCCTTGTTGGAGGATTCTACTAAACCGTTGCCCTGGGGATAGTAGGGGGCGGAGTGAATTAGCGAGATTTGGAACTGCTCATAGAACTTAATGAGAAGCTCAGATTTGAAAGAAGCGGCATTATCAGTTACGATCCTGGTAGGACAGCCAAATCTGGCTATGATATCCTACATGAAGCTGATAATTACTTTGTGGGATGTACTTCTGGTAGGGACAGCTTCTATCCACTTGGTGAAATAATCTGTGGTAGTCAGGATCCATCTGTGTTGGCCACTTGAGGGAGGATGAATTTCCCCAATAAATTCTAGCCCCCACTGTTGAAAAGGTGTTGATGTTATCACAGGCTTCAGTGGTAGTGGCCCAAGCTGTTGTTTCCCCGAGAACTTTTGGCATTTGATGCAGGCCCTGATTTCTCTGCTGACATCAACGAATAAAGTGGGCCAGTAATACACATCCCTGAGGATTTTGTGAGTTGTGGTCTTCCAGAAATGATGCCCCCCACAAAGGCCTCTGTGGAAATCAAACATAACTTTCTGGGCTTCTAGTGGGTTCAAACATCTCAGCAACACTCCTAGAGGGTCTCTCTAGTATAAAACTTGCCCGATGAGGCAATATCTGACTGCCTTGAGCTTCAAAGCTCTTGCCTTGATTTTACACATTCCATCCAGGGGCTTCAACTCATGCAGGAAGTACAAAATGTCACGATACCAGGCATATTCTGCCAGCAATACGCCTTCCTGAGAGCGTTGACTGGGAAACTCAGCTTGCTGAATTCCTGAGAAGGTATTTATGAAACTAACTCCCAAGGCTTCGTAATTGGATTCATCCAATAGCTTGGCTAAACCTTGCCCCTTAACCAACTTGGTGGGCTTTATTTCCAAGTCAAATTCCAGAATTCTAGCTATCCATCTGCCTCTTCTTCCATCTATATCGGGCTGCACAAGGATGTCCTTCACAGAAGCTGAAGGAACGTATGCGGTTACCTTTGAGTGCAAGACATAGACTCTGAAAGCTTTAAGAGATTTCACTAAGGCATAGGCCTGCTTCTCCATGATTTCATACCTGATCTCTGCATCTCTTAATGCCCTGCTGAAGAAGGCAATGGGTTGCTCCCGTCCTTCCTCATTTTTCTGCAATAACACTGTCGCTACCATATCAAAGGAAGCAAAAGAAAAAACTAGGAAAGGTTTGGAATAATCAGGACTAATGAGCACAGACGCCTCAGTTATTGCCCTCTTTATTTGGACAAAGGATTCCCTGGGTTCAGCGGTCCATTTCACTTCGTTTCCCTTTCTGAGCATGGTCGTGATGTGTTTTACTAGTTCAGCAAAATTTGAGACGAATCTCCTTAGGAAATTAATCTTTCCTAAAAAGGCCTGGACCTCTTTTTTAGACCTGGAAAGTGACAGGGCTTGAATTGCCTCCACTCTATTGGGATCAATCCTTACTCCTTCTGTTGATACTATATGGCCCAATAGCTTGCCCTCCATCATAGAAAATAAGGATTTCTTGGGATTTAGGGAGAGGCCAAACTTTCGGCACTTCAAGAAAACTTTCTTTAAGTGATGGCAGTGTTATTTATCAGACCTGGAGAAGACTGTGATGTCATCTAGGTATATCACTACGAACTGGTCTTTCTCCCCGATGAAGGCTATATCCATGGCTCGCTGAAATGTTGCTCCTGCATTCATAAGTCCGAAAGGCATTTTGGCATACATGAATGTGCCCCAAGGAGTGGTGAAGGTTGTCTTTTCCCTGTCCTCAGGCATGACCGATATCTGATTATAGCCAGAAAACCCATCGATCATGGATATCCTGGATGCACCAGTTACCCTCTGCAGTATGTGCTCCATCTTAGGTAGGGGGTAATTGTCTTTCTTTGAGCTCCTGTTCAGGTTCCTGAAATTGACACAAAGCCTGATTTCTCCACTTTTCTTCCTCACCGGAACCAAATTAGCCACCCATTCGGAATATCTCAAGGGGACAATGATTCAGGCATCTAACAATTTCTTCACTTCTTTCTCCATGACAAGTAGCAACATGGGATTTATCTTCCTTAACTTCTGCCTAAATGGCTTAGCTTCTTCCTTTAATGGGATCTTGTGTTCAATGATGGATGTGTCATATGTCTTAAGGTCCTCGTATGACCATGCAAACACATCAGAAAACTCCCTCAGCAATTCAATATATTCGACCCTCTGTTCTCTGGTCATACTGCTTGATAATTTGACAAACCTAGGCTCCTCCTGCGTGCCAATGTTGCATTCGGTCGTATCAACATCTTCATTTGAAACCTTACCCTTTACGGCCACATCATTCCCATCGAACAGTCTTTCTAAAGGGATTAGTCCCCTCGGAATGTGATTGCTAGGCAGCTGAATAATCTGGTAATTAGCAATTTTATTTAAAAACACCTCAGGGTGAGAGTCACCTTCCAGGTCAGGATCCTGATCAATGTGCAACGCAGAAAATTCATCAACAAATTGGAGAAATTTTTTGATTTCCAGGTCATCTTCAAATACCTTCCAATGCTTGACGTTATCCGGTACAGAGGGCCTATATCTAATTTCAACATCATATTTGACCATAGGCGATAGAGGAACTTTGAGCAAACTAGCTGAGACAACTAAAGAATCGGCTGAAGTATTCTCCCCCCTCGGAATGAAAGAATGTTAAAGGCCAAGAAGAAATTGTCAATCAGGTCCCATACCTCATTTCTGTAATTCCTAAGCCGGGGATTATTAGCATGATAATCATTTTTGACTTGCTGGATGATCAACTCAGCATCTCCAAATATTGTTATTTCTTTAATTCCCATTTCCTTTGCGGCCCTCATACCCAGAACAAGAGCTTCATACTCTGCCACATTGTTAGTGGTTTCGAATTATAGCTTGTATGACAGGGATATGGCCTCTTGACAAGGTGATATGAAAACCACCCCAGCGTCAGCGCCTTCGCTAGAAGAAGCTCCATCGAAAAACATATTCCAAACAGAGGTGGTTGGAGGAGGTATATCCTGATTAAGAATGGGCTTCTTTCTGATCTGTAAAGGGACCTCAGGAGTTTCAGTGATCTGCAACAAACTAGACCCTAAATCAGTGTCAAGTGCAAAGATGGGGTGATTAGTGGGGTTTGCCTCATCACTGACAATATAGGCTAGCTGGGATTCTCTATATAACCTCCTTTGTTCCCCTCCGAAGACTGGAATGGTGGCATACGTGAGATCCATTTGTAATGTTCCCCCAAGCTTTTTAATCCAATATCTAGACAACAGCATGCCAAATTTCGGGGGAACGTCAGCTACCATGATATCCATGACCACACTCTTCATGGGTAGCTGAAACAAAGAAACAACCAAGTCTTTGATGACTCCTAGACACTGAACTCTTCTTGAGTCGAAAGAGTACAAATCATGATAAGTTTTTGTCACCTCCAGTCCCAACTCTTCCATTACTACCTTGGGCATAAGGTTATGGGAAGCTCCTGTATCCATGAGGCAATTATGCAACACTTTATCGTGTATGTTCAGGGAGGTGTAGAAGGGAGGGGGTGAATCATCTCTGTCTTCTACCATGGGACCTAGGATGACAGCTGGCTTCTCATCTCGAAGGTTCACTGAGTCAGAGGAAGGCTGGGGGGATTCAAATTGTAGCAACTTGGAAAGGGACCTTTTGAAACCTTCATTTTTAACGAGTTCAGATAGGGGTACAGGAATTCTAATCTTCTTAATCTCATGCTCAAAATTGAAGGAGGAAAAAGGCTTAGGAGATTCCCTTACCTCGGTGATAGGTTCTTTGGCTACTGGCGAAGTGCTCTGAGTTTTCTTTTCTTTAGTAGTGGCTGCTGCGGATTTACTAGGCCCATCTACTATGAGGGGCTGGTCTTGGTTGTCAAAGTCTCCTTCTTTCTTCCTCGACCTGAGGTTGTATCTGTTGGAGGTGTGACCGGCCCTTTCTCCCTTACCTAACTCATGGATTTGGATGTTCATCGGGGATTTTTCATATGCAGACTGAGTCAAATGGGGAAAAGGAGGAGCTTATTCAACACAATGAATCTCGGGGTCGAACTCGTCTATCTCCTCCCCTCCCTCATGAGTAACCAGGTTATTTTGGAGAGGGGTTTGAATCCTTTGATCTTCTATGTCTTTTTCCCTTTGTTCCCTTGGGAAGGCCCGTGGTCCATTGTTATCAGGTCTCCTGAAACCTCTACCATCGACATTCTGAGGATTTATGTACATGGGCTTCCCTTCTAACTCCCACTTTTCCATTCTAGCAGAAAGTGACTTTAGTATTCTAGTTGTCTCATCTCTCTGAAGGGGCAGGGGAGAGGAGCTAGATGAGGAAGCTCCAGGCCTCTGCTTGGATATGTTTCTACCATCAGTGTTCCTGAGTCGGTCAATAGCCAATATATTAGATTCTACCTCCATGGCCACATCTTGCATATGGGCCAGAGTAGTGGCTCTTCTTTCCCTCAACAGGAGGCAGAAATCGGGATCAAAGGCGCTAGCATAAGTGATCTTTACAGAAGCTTCGGAGGGTTTTATCTCAGCAGGGATTTTGTTGTACATTTTGTTAAATCTCTTGGAGAAGTCGGAGACAGACTCTCCTTCGTTTCTCTTCAAAGACCCAAACTCAGTCATGTAATACATGAAATCTTTTTTATCTCCCCACTGTCTTAAAAAGGCATTATCTAAAGCTTCGATCCCATCAATAGATCTAGGAGGCAGAGCCTTGAACCATTTTCTAGCCTCGCCTTGAAGGCTATGGACAAAAATTCTCATCCATACATTTGCATGCATGATGACATTATCATCTGTGAAACGGTAAAAGGCTTCTAGGTGTTTTTCTGGAGTTATGTCCCCCTCACCTATAAACTTGGGCAGCTGCTTGAGGTAACCATCTGCTGGGCATTGAGAGGCTGCGGTAGCACGAGGGGAGCATATCTAGTGGCTATAATGGCCTCCATTCTTGTCATAGGGGGATTCACTCCTGCCATAGGGATATTGTGTGGAGGAGAACTCGGAGGAGAAGGAGCTCCAAAAGGGGATACTGGGGATGAGATTCTAAGGGGAGTGGGAAACAGTAGGGAATTTAGGGAGAAGGCTAGCGAGATTAGGTCAACTGATGTTTCCCTTCGCGCAAAAGCGGCAACAGTAACAAGAGGGGGAGCAGTAAAGCCAAGAGTGGGGAAATCTTCTGTGGTGTTGGGTCTACGCCAAGGTATAGCTTCAGGAGAAATGGGAGTGAAAAGGATTTCTCCCTCTAATCCCAGACCAGGGGGGGAAACCTCAACAGGAACACTCCCAAAATTCAGGAAACGGGAAGCTTCAGAAAGTGGTCTGCTAGGAAACTAAGGAGGAGAAAAAGGAGGTCTTACAGAAGGAGATGACGGATTACCTGGTTCAGCGGAGATAGCTTCTCCTTCAGAGGCCTTTCCTTTTTCGAGAACCACCTCCCGATCAGTTTCAGGTGTAGCTAGAGGCAGCTGTGGATGGGACTGCATGTGTCTGCCTCTGAAAGCCACAATTGACACGGAAAGTTCACCACAGTGGAGTCGAAACAGTGGAGTCGTCACAGTGGATTCGCCAGGTGCACAGTAGCAATCTTCAAAGGCTCTGATACCCAATGCACCTTCGGAATCAGAGGTTCAATGTCGTTCAATCCCGGGGAAAATTTTCAACTTCTTCCCTGGCAATGGCGCCAGAAATGTTGACGTCAGAAGTCACTCCTGGATTGCTTGTAGGAGAAGAGCCCGATGCCCAGCAATTTATGTCACGGTTTGTGTATGGAAGGGGTGATCGAATGGAAGTAAACTCGGACGATATTGTTTCGACTCCGAAACTAGGCCCGGCATGCATGGGTAGGTGAGGTCTTGGACATACTTCAGACAGTGAGTCGTAGTAAGGGTGAGTAAGGGGGGAAGACTTATATCGGAGAGATGAAAAAAGTCTGTTGTCAACATCAGGTTTCTAGCAGACTGTAGGAGAATGCATTTAAACACGAGATCATCTTACATTCAAACGCAAAAAACCAGGGAATACAATAGTGTCACAATAAAACCTTTATCATAAGGCAACTGCAATAATTCATGTGAATCAGTCAATCATGAACTCCCTCAGTATGAGATGAAAACTAGATGAAACAGGGAAACTGTCTTTCATAACACCATAAATCTTACATACATATGCATAACCAGAAAACTAGAGCGTCTGTTAAAACATTACACTCGGGATATTTGCTATACCATCGATGGATACAAAATATGAAGATTGAGTTTATATACTCAAGAAAATTCACCTCACAGAGGCATGTTCAGTCATCCAAGGCGTGGTGTCCCTTTAGCCGAATTCGGATGGATAACTTTCGTCAGACGCCACCTTAACTGCGCATGGCTCTTGCAGGGGAGATAGTTGCAACATTAAAAGCCAACATGGCGTGCGCAGACTTTCTCTGGTCATATGAGGACCAGCCATGACCCTTTGGAGAAAATCAGTGTATAGGACCGTCTCGGGTAGAATGTTTGTCGAAACCCCCATTCCTTGCATTCAATAAGTGAGTCGAGGTTTCAACTACCTCTATTCAGCTTCATTTAATTCTTTAGCGAGGACCAGGATCAAAGTCAGGCTGAACTGGTCTTGGAGGACGCGGTATTCCCTTCTGTGGAAAAACCCGACGCTTTGGCACCTTTGCATAACTCTCTTCCTTTCTCAACTGACTGCGGGCTGTGGCCCAGGGCTTACTCCCAAAGGTGCTTTCGATGTTCGCGGATATGAAGGGGTTGATCCTCGCTTCTTGAAATCGTGATGAGCGAAACGCCGAGATGGCTCAGTTTTCCGCCAGGTGTCCCCTTTGCTGATAAACGACTGAAAATGTTTCGTGATACCGCGGGCCCCACTTTCGGCGCTTTCGGCACTATCGAGGTTCAGGGTTTCAGGATGTGGAACAACATGAAACTCTCACCCCTCGAACTTTCGAATGCTGAAACGCCGACGCGACTAGATCTCGCACCACGCGTCCTCTGGATAGA
This sequence comes from Picea sitchensis, assembly GCA_010110895.2. Classification (NCBI taxonomy): domain Eukaryota; kingdom Viridiplantae; phylum Streptophyta; class Pinopsida; order Pinales; family Pinaceae; genus Picea; species Picea sitchensis. The sequence continues at coordinate 43,119 of SNQJ01S0116637.1, read as the reverse complement.
CGACTGCTATTCTCCCCTACACACTATGGGCACGATCTATTGTGATAACTTCGGTGCCACTTCCTTATTCATGATTTCCCACCAACCATTGATCTACTCATATGGATGGATCCAGACCATTGACACTGTGATCCTGCCCGCTCGCTTGATTTTAAGTCTGAAAAGGACGCTTTCTGTGCGCTACGCTTGGGCGCTCCTCGTGCAACCTGCAGACCTGGATATCCCGATGCCAAAGACAAGAATTGTCGCTAACAGACGCAAGGGGTAGTGCAACATCCATTGGACCTAATGGTTGAAATCCCAACCCCAGCTGAAAGGGGCTATGGCCAATTGAGATAGTTATTTCTCTGTTGTAACTGTGTTGAGCATAGGTAAGACTCTCATCACATGTGCACGGATGATTGAAAGTATACATGCACAAGATATGCACGATCATCATGTTGACGACCTCGATTTGGCCATCCATTTGTGGGTGGAAGGTCGTGGATTTGGTGAGCTTGGTGTCAAGATGTGACCAAAGAATCGACCAGAATATGTTGAGTAATCGATTGTCCCGATCTGAGATAATGGTTTGTGGTATCCCAAAATGTACCCACACTTGTTCGAAGAACATCTTTGTAGTGGCCTTCGTTGTGATGCTCTTCTTGTAGGAGGCCATAATCACCATCTTGGAAAATTGATCAACAACCACGGAAACAAAGTTGTTTCCTTGTTTGGCTGAAGTAAGTCCTGGCATGTATTCCATCGAGATGGATTCCTTGGGCCTGTCAAGAGTAGGCAGAGGGGTGTACATGTCTTTTTTTTTAACGGTCAGTTTGGCAATGGTGCAGACCATGCAAGACCTAATATATTTTCTGACATCCTATCATATTTCATCAATAGGTGTTTTATGCATCCCAATATAAGAGATATGTGTAATTCCTTCATTACTTAACATGGAGTTGAAATTATTGGAATACTAAGAGAGGGGGTGAATCAGTATGATAAATTTTTCCACTTTTAACCACAATATATAAATGTCAAATTTATCTTCAGTATATCATTAATATATCATGAGCATATAAACATAAGAAACATCACATCAAGTACATAGTCCATCGGAATTTACGTGGAAACCCAAATGGGAGAAAACCATGGATCTTTTTATTATATATATCAAGAATACATTAATAGGAAGAACCAACTTCCAAATTCTACAACACCAACTAGAAGGAGACACCAACCCCTTGATTTATAGGCTCCAACCTAAATGATCTAGATTTATGAGCGAAAATAAATGAAACACATATCTATAACATTAACACACATATACGAAGAACAATAATATAGATACAATGAAACATAACTTCTATTCAATAAATAAGTCTGTTGAAACTTTAAAATGCATAATGAAACAATCTTTCTTAAATGGTGGTAGCTAATCTCTGAGAAGAGATGTGGTGACTACACGCATTCGCCTGAGCACATTACAATGAGGCCTCTAATCCTTTTTAGCATAAATAAGTAATAAGAAGACCCCAGACATCCAAAAACCTAAACCTAGGAGATGAAGCACCAAAAGTCATGTGGGCCTCGATGGGATAAGTTGGTACATCAACTTCTTGGGGTCGTAACTTTTGTATATGATATCCATTTTAGGTGCACAAATAGCTCATTATAAGTGTCTATCCGAGGAATAGGGTCCAAAAAACATTGTTTAGGGCCTCAAAATGGCCCCCGAAAGTTTAGGATCCAAAAAGCTAGAAAAAAAATGCCAAAATGGAAACTATATGTGAGCCAGTTGGAAGAGGTGGGTGGCCACTGATATCTAGCTAAATCAATACTCCCCCCCTTGGGATACAATGGTCTCCATTGTGTTGAGTTCCCCCATCAGATGAGGAATGTTTTGTTGAATTTGGACCATGGTGATCCACTTGCCTTAGTGCAGGAGTTTCCCTTCTTTGACAACAAGATAAAGCTAAAGCTTCTATTGGAGATTACCCTTGACTTGTGTGTCCACAATTTGATCAGTGGATGTTTATTCCATGCAATCAGAATTGAGATCTATAAGTTTCAACAATTCTGCTATCTCTGAGGTGTCCAATAATGGTGGAAAGTATGGTCGAAGGATGTCCACATTAAACATTGGGTGCAAGCCAAGGAAGGGGGGAATGTTGAGCTCAAAAAGATTGTCACCGATATCCTTGGTGATGGTGTAAGGTCCATAACGGAGTGGAAGAAGATTATGATGGGGTCCTATAAGGCGTTATTTCTGCAAATGCAACCAAACTTTATCACTCATCTGAAACTTGTGGGGAACTCAGTGTTGATCATGGCGTTGCTTGTACTTGGCATTAGAATTTTGCAAAATATCGTGAACATGTTGGCAGATGTGCTAGATTCGTTCAATGAATGGGGTGTCTTTTTTGACTTCGGTTTGAGCATGGGACAATTATGCTTATGTGGACGCAAGGGGTAGTGCAACATCCATGGGACCCAATGGTTGAAATCCCAACCCCACCTGAAAGGGGCTATGACCAGTCGAGATAGGTATGGATCTATTGTAACTATGTTGAACATAGGGAAGACTCTCACCCCATGTACGTGGATGTTTGTAATTGTACATGCGCAATATATGCATGATCACCATGTTGACGAACTCAGTTTGGCCATCGATTTGGGGGTGGAAGGTCGTGGATTTAGTAAGCCTGGTGTCCAGCCGTGACTAGAGACTCTAGTAGAATGTGCTGAGGAACCGATTGTCCTGATCTAAGATGATGGTTTTTGGCATCCCAAAATGTACCCACACTCGTTCGAAGAAGAGATTGGCAGTGTCTTTCTTTGTGATGTTCTTCTTGCAGGCGGCGAGGATCTCCATCTTTGAAAATCAATCAACAACCACGAAAACACAGACGTTTCCTTGCTTGGTTGAAGGAAGGTCTGACATGTAGTCTATCAAGATGGATTCCCAGGGATTTTCAAGAGTAGGAAGAGGGGTGTATATGCCTTGTTTCTTAATGGTCAGTTTGGAAAGGGCATAGGCCATGTAGGACCTGATATACCTGTTGACATCCTATCGAAGTTTTGGCCAATAGAAATGTTTTTGCGACATTGCTACTATATTTTCTAAGTCGAATTGTCTTTCCACCAGATTGTAGTGAGATTCCAAAATAAAATTTAATCACTCACCTGATGGGATGCAGAGATGGCCCAGATGGCACAACAACTTGTCCTGAATATGGAAATCAGTGACAACTATGTTTGTGCCCAACATATGGTAGGTAATGGAAAAGTCAGGATCTCTCTCATAGAGTTGGTGCCATCTGGAGGTCTCAAGTCTGCTGGAATGTAGCATCGTGGTTAGTTTCGCAACTAGAGATCAATTGAGGCAGTCAAGGACGCAGTTGGTGCTCCTTGTCTCATACTTGATGTTGAGATGGAACTGTTGCAAGTGTGTGGACCAATTTTGATCGTGGTCATTCTGTAATTTACCATGTGTCTATATGAACTGCAAAGGCTTATGATAAATGTGGATGAAATTCTCCTTCCCAAGAATGTAATGCCTCCACTGGCGGTAAGATTTTATAATGGAGTACATTTCTTTTTTGTAAATTGGGTACTTACAGACGACATATGATAGTGTCTCACTATGATAGGCCATGAGATGTCCATGCTAAGTGAGAAATGCACCCACAACATAGTCTGAAGAATCTGTCTCAATCTCAAAATGTTGTTGCATCTAGGGTAATGAGAGCACCGGGGATGAGCATAAGCGTTGCTTCAAATCATTGAACACTTTCTTTTGCGACTGGCCCCACACGAATTTTTCTTTTCCACCACCCTTGGTCACTTAGCTAAGGGCCCATGCAATGTGGGAGAATCCCAACAAGAATCTACGATAGAAATTGGAAAGGCCTAAGAAGCTTCGAAGCTCAGTGAGTGTGATCGGGGATGGCTAGTCACGAATGACCTAGATCTTGGTTGGATCGACAAGAAACCCATGCTCATCAACATTGTAGCCTAGGTACTAGACCATGTTCATGCTGAAGGAGAATTTTTCCAAATTTTCATATAGCTTGTGTTTTGACAGAGTGTGCATAACCTGTTGAATATGTTGCAATTGTTTTGCCCAACTCTTGTTGAATATAAGGATGTCATCCAAATACACCACCACAAAATAATTGGTGAAAGGCTATAAGATATCATCCATCATCCTCATGAAAGTTGTTGGGGAATTTGTCAAGCCAAATGGCATGACCATCCATTCAAAAATACCTTCTTTGGACTTGAAGGCATTCTTCCATACATCGGTATGCTCTATAGGAACCTGGTGGTAGTCAGACTTTAGATCAATCTTACTAAAGTATTTGGCCCCCTTGAGATGGTTAAGGAGATCGTCAATTTGGGGAATTGGGTACCAATTCCTTACTGTGATTTTATTTAAGGCTCAATAATCAATGAAAATTTGTCATTCTTGTCTTTATTCTGAATAAGCATGATTGGGCTTACACAAGGTGATGATATTGGTTAGATGTTCCCCTTTTCGAGAAGGTCTTGGATTTGTTGGTTGATTTAATCATTTTCTGGCAGAGAGCATTTATAGATTGTCCCATTGGGTAGTGATGCACCAGGGGTCAAATTGATTGAGTGCTTGACCTAATAGTGCAGAGGTACCCATTGGGTGAGGAGAAGATGTTTGTGTATTCTTCCACGACCTTATCCACTTGATTTTTCTGCATGAAGAGACGTGTTGTGGAGGATATCGATGTGGATGCAACCTTCCGCTCACTTTAAGCAAGAATCACAAATAAAACAAACTTCATGGTCTGAGATATGACCTTCTTGCATTTCTTGGCAGAGATCAAGGAAATGGTAGTAGTTGGGACTACCTTGGGTATCATGTACAACTTCCTGTCAAAAGTAATAATAACACTATGACGCCTAGACTCATATATAACATGATGTTTCCATAAATAAGGTTGGCCCAAAAGAACATCACAAAATCCAAGGGGGGTGACATCACACAATACCTCATCTTTGAAGGGTTTGATCTCATAGGGTAGGTGACATTGTTATCTGACGTAAAGATCACTCCCTTGGTGGAGCCATCTAATGGTGTACGGTTTTGGGTGTGGTTTTGTCAATAGATCCAACTGCTTGATGACCTCTCCTGATATGAGTTCCTTATAGCTACTGGTATCAATGATGAAGTGAAGTGGAGTACCCTTCACCCACATATGTGAATGAAAGAGGCGCTCACCTTCCTCTAGTTTAGCAGATTCACCAGGATGGACCTTGGTGGTAGCAACGATGGCACTAGGTTCTGCGTCAATAATCCATCTCCCTTTTTCTAGTTCTAACTTATATTCGGAGCCCACATATGATTCATAGGATTTGATCACCTCAACCACCAATGACTGCTTTGAGTGGCATTCAGTGGTGTTATTCCAGGGGCTCTTATGGAACTCGCACCACTTCCTAGTGTCTTTCTTTATATTCTCATTGTCCTTCTTTGCTTGTGGTTTAGAATGGTTGTCACAAGGTTGTACATCCTTTCTCTTCCCTTTGTTATACAGGTTGGGGCCACCTTTTCCATGCTTCTGTTATCAGGGGTTCATAGACCCAAACTGTCGTGTCTTTTGTTTAAGATTTTGCTCAATTTTGACAACATATTGATTGGTCGTGCCCAAGGATGAGATGTACAAAAAATCCATTTATGTCTGGATGTATCTATATAGAATTTCATGGTACTTGAGTACCAGATGTCACTCAGAGTCTTTGACACCCAACTTTGTGCACAATGTATGGAAGACATTGGTGAAATCTAGAACTGTTTGGTCCCTTTCCTATCGTAGTGTGGTCCATCTTGTATATAAGTCGTCATAACTTCCAATAGGGTAGTTTTGTTCCTTAATAGCATCCCTGAAAGAACCCAAAGTGGGTGTGACTACAAATAATTTAGATCCCTCTGTTTCCTTTTCTCACAGAAATTCTCCCACCAATCTTTGACATAGGAGATAGCCTCAAGGAGCGCAAATGTAATCTTTTCTCTGTCAGAAAATTTATGGATAGAAAAATACCCTTCTATAAATTTTAACCATTTGTCTACAACATATGCATCTATTTTTCCTTCAAATATAGGAATATCAAAATTGATATGTACCTTGAAGGGCACAGGGCGTCCACGCAAGGAAGATGTGTCACATGTTGGCAGTCATTGAAGGATTTGTGCAAAATTATCCATCATCATGTTCCTCTATCGCACGAGGGATTCCTTGAGAAATAGTTTAAAGGGATCTCATTCCCCATCAACTCTCTTTTCTTCTCCCATGGGAAACCATTAGGTTTCGCGAGGACAATCTTGCAAAGGATCAACTAGTTCATGTCCCAACTGCTTATACCTTGACCTAGTTAGGGACATGCATATAGAAACAACTGAAGAGCAAACCATTTTGATACCATTAATCCAAACTTATGACCAGAACAAAATGAAACACATATCTATAACATTAATATGGATATACAAAGAACAATAACAGAGATACAATGAAACTTAACTTCTATTCAATAAAGAAATATGTTGAAACTGTAAAATGCAGAATGAAACAATATTGCTCGAATGGTGGTAGCTAATCTCTGAGAAGAGATTTGACGGTTATGCACATTCGCCTGAGCACATTACAATGAGGCCTCCATGTCATTTTAGCATCAATAAGTAATCAAAAAACCCTACACATCCAAAAACCTAAACCTAGGAGATAAAGCACCAAAAGTCATGTGGGACCCGATGGCGTAAGTAGGTACATCAACTTCCCAAGGTCGTAACTTTTTCATATGATCTTCATTTTAGGCGCACGATATCCCAGTGGAAAGGTATATCCGATGACTACACATTTTTCCATTGTAATCTAACTTTATCTCCAGTGTGACTGTGGCGGGCCCAAAAAATGTTGTTTAGGGCCTCAAAATGGCCCCAAAAGTTTAGGACTCAAAAAGCTAGAAAAAAACTACCAAAATGAAAACTTTTTCTCTTTCCTCACACTTTTTCTGCTACCTCAGACTTTTCATCAAATTCACCAATAGAAAAAAAAATTAGACCATAACATTCTCACAAGAAATATAGTCAATTAAAGTGTGTGTGTACTTATGATAGACTACTTAAGGTGTATTTATATTTTTTCTAGGTAATCTCTTTCCTTATTCTTAGGTCTTCTTGGATTTCTTGTTACACCCACTTTGCCCATTCATTAATTGACTTGTAACTGCTTAGGGGATTCTTGACCATTATTTTGGGATTCAAACATCACAAGGCCATATCTCCCTAACTGTGAGGAACCATGTAGCATACCACCTATCGTCGGAAACGACACAACAATGGTTATCCATGGATGAGTTTCTTACCTTCATTTACACTGTCCTTTATGTCCATATTCCTCAACCAACTTTGGGTAACATAACCACACCTTCGGGGCTTCATGTAGAATTCATCAAATGCACACAACATATCTAATGATGTCAACCACTCCATCAATGATAGATAAATCACCATCAATCTCAACCACATCTCTAGGGCTCCCGAACTTATCCAAGGGTTGATATAAATGAAAAACAAATGTCCAACAATTGCCCCCTTTGGAATTGATGGAAACACCAACGTTGATTGTGATACTGATGGCAACAATCATACTCCAATACTCATGCCCCCCCTCTGACCATTGCTCCTCATCAATGTTTCTCACTCTCCCCCTTTGAAATCAATGGAAAAGGGTATCTCTCCTTGGGGTTTCTCCCCCTATCTTCATGCATCTATTATTTCTCTATCTTTCCAAGCCTTTGTTATTCATTATTTTTCTCTCCTCATGTTCCTCGCCACTTGTGACTTCCCCTGAAAGTATACCTTCTCTGAACAATCCTTCTCTGATTTCATGCGCTTGACTCTTACTCTTCTAGTATTTTTCTTTTTATTCCTTTGACATCATGGGAAAAAGGGTAACTCTCATTTGTTCTCTCTCCCCATTTATGCAAGCCTCTTATTTCCTCTTCATGGTGCTTCCTTGTGTAAAATTTTGATGTATATGTGAAGCATTTAAAAAGATTATTTACTTGTATTCTTCAAATCTTTTGAATCGCTCCCCCTGTTTGCATGCCATTGATATTCCTTTCTAAATAACTTGATGATTTATCTTCCCTTGACTTCTCTGCAAGATGTTGTTTATATTGTAACATACCCAACCACCCATAGGTCGAGCACGCTACTCCAAAAAATCAATTCTAAACTTGATTTCAAATTTCTAATAACATTTAATTAATAAAGAATCATGAAAGAAACATAATAACAACTCATGCATTAACTAAGATTCATGCTACAACATAAAAAAAAATTGTATAAACATGCCATGCATGACAATAACCAACACACATGCATATTAAAAATACAAATCTCATAGATAATAATTAATACACAATGGAAATGAGTATACAAGTAAAGGAAACCATGATAGAGAGAACTTATCATTAATGAAATGAATCACCAACTAGTTGTAGACCAAGGACGTTCCACCCAACCATGGACACTATTGTTTCAAGTCTCAACAACAGGTCACCCCCGAGCTAGGGATATGAATCCATAAGACTGGTTCCAAGGTGTCATTCAGCTTCCCAAACTAGTGAGCACTCAATCTCTCACAGGTTTCTCAATACACAACAATCCAAAGCACACCATCTCTCTTCTCTCTAACCTTCACAACCCAAGAGAATGGATTCCCTTCTCTGGCGGGCAGTCCCTCAAGTTTTCCACCTCCTTCCAAGGCTCCAATGCATCTGGTCAATAATCCCCATGTCGGGACTCTCAAGACTCGCATATATGAATAAAATTTAGTACATTCCAATGCCTCTCAGGCATGCAGGCATTAATTCATGGAAATAATACACTAGTAGTCACTACATCCAGCTAACAATGGCTTCTCTCATAGAAATTAGTTTTTTCTTTCCCCTGCAAAGATCAATGATGAATGAGCAATAATCAATGAGTGAAAGTATGAATGGAGAGAATAGAATGAAGAGTGTCAACAACGAACAATGAATGAACCCCCAAACAACCCAAGGATGGGTTTATATATTTACTTGAAAATCAAGAAGCACATGTAACCACTTCTCTCTATTAAAAAAATTATGGGTAAATAAAATATGATAAAATGACTTAGCCCCTTAATACCCCTCTCTCGGGGAATCGGATCCCCCTATAACTCTTGTTCTTGTCTGTCTAGTAGCCAGCGATGTATTTTATTACTAATAATGATCAAAACACTACAGTTCCTAGGCACACTAGCCTCTTCAATTGTTAGGGTACTCTGGCCTTTCATCAAATAAAAAAAATAAATTATTTAATACGGGGACTCAAAACTAGGGTATTATATTCCCCTCCCCCTTATTTTGGCACTATCCTCACAGCATATACAAAACAAAAATCAAAATTTCAAAATTTATTTAAAAAGTTGCAGGTACTCTATCTGCATGGCATTTTTAGGACCATAGCAAGTCCACTAAAATTTTACCAACTCTATAACTCGATTCCGAAGAATTTTGACTTTTATGTCCAATATGTGCACTGGCTAGACCTGGAAGTCTCCCTCTAGCTCTACCTGAATCAAATGCCAATCAATAACATGGTTAGGATTGTGTACATAATTTTTAGCAAAGAGACATGAAATGCATTATGCACATTCATGGAAGAAGGCAATGCAAGCATGTATGCAACTGGCCCTATTATGTCCAATATATCAAATGGACCATAGAATATGGTTGCTAGATTTACACAACTGACCAAATTTAATGAGATCTTCCTTGGCTTCACTTTTAAAAGAGAATGCTCTCCCTCTTTAAAGTCTCTAGTTGTCTTGCTCCTATTTGCATAAATTTTCTATCTATACTGAGCTACCTTTAAATTCTACTTAATTCTAACCATCTGATCTTCCATATCCTTGAGCAATTATGGCCCAAGTACCACTATGTCTACTGGGATGTCCCAAATCACTGGAGTATTGCATTTTCTACCATACAAAGCTTCAAATGGGCTCATCTTCAATTACGCTTGATACCCATTATTATAGGAAAACTCAACCAAATGAAAGTAATCTTCCCACTTAGATGGTTTATCCATCACATACATTCTCAGCATGTCTTCAATCGCTTGGTTGAGTCTCTCTACTTACCCATATTGTTGGCATTATTGATTGTGCATTTTCATCGATGGAAACATGAATCAAACATGGAAAGTAATCAAACATAGATAATGCATAGAGGAGAACACTGGCATAAATCTTAGGAGAGATTACATAGTAGGTTGCGTAGAAGACATAACACAAGGTGCAGGGAAATCCAATATAAACCTAAAGCTCATGAGAGGTAGTGTACTAGGTTGACTAGAATCAGAGAGCATAGTGTTAAGACCTTTGAAAAGGTTGAAGGAAAAGCTCAAAAGGGAGGAGCGCTACAAAGGAAGTGTTATTGGGATCGAATTCCCAACATATCAACTATAGACCACCCTCACGGTTGTGAGGAAAATTTGTTACAGTCAGGTGATAGGACAATCGTCGATCGCTGACCGAAGGCATAGATCAACAATCATGGTTCAGTTGGAATCTGAGTGTAACGCCAAAGGGGTCAAGGAGAAATTATGTTTGTTAATGTATTTTTTGAGACAATTCAGGACTGTCAGATCGAGGTGGAGCTAGAGGCTAGGAGAAATTAAGTCCCAACCGTCAAATCAGGAGTGATAATATTCAACTGTTAGATCAAGCAGTGGAAGGATAGCATAAGCTTCATGAATTCACTTAAAAATTTCTAAGTATGGTTCATTATGGAGGTAACGGAAGTTGGGGGTGAATTTTGATGATACCATAGAAGAGATATGAGTCTGCGACCCCGAGAAAAATTGCTTAAATTTTTTTCTAAATATAGGTTCATCTTGGAGGCTACAAAAGTTGGGGGTGAATTTTGATGACACCATAGAAGACATGTGATTCTGCAAGTCCAAGAGTCTACGAATCCGTCACATGAAATCATTCTAAGTAGAATTCTATGTTTAAAATAAACTGTCCACTCAATGGTTGATTATATCTGAACCGTCGATCTGTTTAAAGTGCCTAGATGAAATATGGATCGTCCATCTCTCTGAGCAATTAAGTCAGAGTCATTGGATCAATATCTATGGTTCATCATGGAGGTAACAGAAGTTGGACGTGCATTTTGATGACACTCGAGGAGACATGTGAGTTCGCAAGACCGAGAGTCCATGAACCCGTCACATGAAATAATTCTAAGTGTTTAAAATGAATAAGAATCGTCCACTCAATGGTTGATTATATCCAAACCGTCGATATGTTTAGATAAAATATGGACCGTCCATCTCACCAAACGATTAAGTCAGATTCGTTAGATCAAGCCGCCTAGAGCCATGATCCAGGTGGTAGACATGTGGAAGAAAACAAATATGACACATGGTCCAATCAACTGGTGACAAGTGTCAAGGTCCATTTGGCACATAAGGTATGTGAAATTCATGAATCAGGGTGACAATGTGGCACATATACTATGGGTCCATGTCAACCTAGGTGATGTTAGCATACCACGTCACTCTAAGATTACAATATAATGCTAGTCGTTGATCTAAGATCATCCAGAATATTTCTCAGTCATATGATCAAGTACCGTGGAAGGATAGTGTAAGGAGTACTATCAACCGACAACAACCAGTTTCCTACTCTTGATGACCACTTCGATAGGTCAAAATCTAGAAGAATGCAAGGATTGAAAAGGTCGAAATCCAAAAGGCCAGAGTAACGAAGGACTTGGTTCCAACACCAATTGTGTGATAAGCTAAAGAAGCTATAAAGAGTGCAAAGAGCGCAAAGGGCCTGTAAGTAAATAATTCCTCATACATTTGAATATGGTCCCATGTAGAAGAATAAGGGAGGAAATAGAAAGCACTAACAAAACATCACTTGGAATGGATAAACCTATGGTTTCGAGCCCGCAGTCACAAATGGAAGTGGATTGAAGGAAGCACCTATCTGCAGATTGAATCCAGAAATCAATGATCGTGATTAAATCACATATAGGGATAAGCGCACAGATCTAGCTACCGATCGTACATAGAGGAGAAAAGGTTTAACACCTTTAGATTTGGTGCTTAAGCATTGTTACACCCGTATAGGCTGTTAGAACTCTGTATCAGGGACAGAGTTAAGATCGAATGCACTATAGAGGTCCTCGGACATCTCATTATGGGTTTGATGTGTAGTAATTCAAGAAGAACCAAGTTCACCAAATAAACTTAAAGGATAATAGTAAAAGAAGAGATTGTTATGAAAATAACATAGTTGTTAAATAAATGAAAGGGTGCAATGGTTCATGTGAGAAGACACAATGGTTCGATCATATACCTATTGATATACTATATAAACCAAAAATTGTGGTGAATCTTAGGTGTCTTGGTGGATTTGAGAACTACAAGTTGGGTCTTGTTATGAGGGTTTGATTCCTCACATCTCAGTTGAATCTGAGAACTAAAAGTTGGGTCTTGTATGAGAGAGTTGAATATCTCTTATTCAATTGGTGCTAAGT
>SNQJ01S0116637.1:11427-22575 GCA_010110895.2 Picea sitchensis | reverse complement strand
CCCCCCCCCCCCTCTCTCAGTGCCAGTGTGTGTTTCAACACATCTGACTATGGATGGTATGTTGTGCTAAAATTCATATTTGTACAAAATCCTTTAAATAATCCCCTCCATAAATTTGAACTAAACTTTGTATCTATGTCTGAGACAATTGCCTTAGGTATCCCATGCAACCTATCAATTTACCTCATGTATATTTCTGCAATATTAGTTGTTGTATAAGTCATCTTAACAGGAAAAAACTGAGCAGCCTTTGTTAATTTATCCACAACTACCATTATGGAATCATGCTTCCTTATTGTCCTGGGAAATTTAGTTATACAATCAATGGTTACCACTTCTCATTTCCTCTCTGGAATTGGCAATGGTTGAAGCAAACCAGTTGGGTGTCTATGCTTAGATTTTACTCTCTGGAATTCCTTACACATGACAATGTAATCAACAACATCCTTCTTCATTTCAGGACAAAAGAATTGGCTTCTTACTGCTGCAATTGTTTTCTAGTAACCAAGATGTCCTGCATATGGAACATTATGAATTTCTTTTAACACCAAATTCCTAAGTTCTCTAGAACTAGGAACATAAATTCTATTCTTATGCATAAGTAATCCATCTTCCTTAATTTTATACTCTTTAATTTTTTGTTATGCATTTTCCTGCTGTAAACTCTCTTCTACATGTAGATAATGTTGATCTGTAACAACAACATCTTAAATTCTTCTCTTTAAATCTTACTGATGCATACTAAAAATTGTAGCATGCATGAGATGTACTCTTTTGTTGATTGCATCAACAACTTTATTTTCTTTTCCCTTGATATGCTTGATGTCAAAGTCATACTCACTTAAAAATTCCAGCCATATTGTTTTCTTAGCATTCAAAGTTGGTTGTTCAAAAAGATAGTTCAGACCATTATGATATGTCCTTAATTCAAATCTTTTTCCCATGAAATAATTCCTCCACATATTCAATGCATGAACTATGGCAGCAAGCTCCAAATCATGTGTGTCATAATTCATCTCATGTTATTTAATTTTTCTAGACTCGTAACCAATGACATGTCCATTTTGAGTGAGGTCTCCACCAAGTCCTTCCTTACAGTCATTTGTATGTACCACAAAATTCTCATTTGGTTCAACAATCTTTAAAACATGTGCACTAGTAAGTAATTATTTTAAAATGTTAAAATTCTCTTCACACTCTATCTTCCATTCAAACCTAACTCCCTTCTTTTGCAAAGAAGTGTTGGGATGAGAAATCTTAGAGAACCCTGCTATAAAGCTCCTATAGTATCCAACTAATACCATAAAATATTTGATTTCTAAAACATTCATGGGTGTTGGCCATCCTCTAATGGATTCAATCCCAATAATTAATTATCCATGCCATAATTAATTATCCCTGCAATAATTAATTATCCTTGCAATAATTAATTAATCTTTTTCAATAATTAATTAATCCTTGCAATAATTAATCTTTCAACAATTAATTTATTAATCATTTTGCAACTACTTTGACTAGTCAAGCATCTTGATGACCTTCTAGATGCTTCTAGAATATTCTTGAGGGTCTTTCAACTTCATAGAGACATATCTCGTCAACCGTGATGAACTATGTGGCATACCATATATCACAGAAAATGGCATGACGTGTACTAGCCATATATGATAGTCTTACCTGCAAGTATATTGACCTTCATGTATTTATTCCTTGATCCACTGTGGATTCCATGACCAATCTATCACTGGATCCTCTCACATGGATCATATACTAAGGGAACCTCTCAACCAGATGTCCACCATTACCAAGACATGCCTCTACCAAGCATGTACCAAAGTCACCAACATACCATCACAAGATATATTCATGTACCATACCATGTACCAAACCTATACCATGCATCAACCATGCACATCAAAACCTGTACCATACCATGTACCAAACCTATACCATGCATCAACCATGCACATCAACACTTGTACCATACCACGTGCCAATATCAATGGTATACCTCTAACATCACAACCAACTGTCCAACGATCTCCTATGAGGCTTCCAGACTTATCCAAGGGTTGACATCAATCGGTCAGACAACTCTCCAAGGGTTGACATCAATGACAACCAACTATCCAAACCAATTTTCCAACAATATCCCCATTTGGCATTGATGAAAACACCAACATTGATGGAAACACTTGGACATGGAAACACCATGCTCATGTTCCCCCTATCACCATCACTCTTCATCAATGTTTATATCTCTCCCCCTTTGACATCAATGGAAAAGGGTATCTCCCTTGGGGTTGCTTCCCCTGTCTTCATGCCTCTGTTCTTCTCTCCCCATTTGACTTCTCTACAAGATGTCATGTAGATCAAATGTAGGTCTTCATGTACCTGCTTCCTTTTGGAGTTTTTGTCCATTGGTGCTTCCTCTTGTAAATCATTGACATATATAAATAATTAAAAGTTTGAGCATTCAAGTATTTCATATCAAAATCATCCAACTGTCTTTGAGTTAGTCTCTGAATCAGTCTTTGAACCACTTTCTAAACCAATCTGTGAACCAATTAATTCTCATCCACTAACATATATCTATCCAATTCTGCCAAGTGTCTTATGAATCAATCCTTGTCCATATGACCCATATTGATCGCGACTCTTCTATACAACTGTCCACAATGTTGACACATCTGTAACTTCACAATTCTAAAGACTTCTATGAATCCGTTACAACTGATCATCACATACATGCATCTAAAACTGAAATAGTTATGCCCATTGGTCTACTCAACTACAAATCAAACTCTAATGAATATTTCCTGCCTAAATATGTCCTCTATGAATATATTCATAAAAAAGTGTGTCAATGATATTCCTTGTATCAATCAACTGATATTCTTCATACCTACATGGATATGTGTTCCGAAACCCGTTCTTTAACCAACCAATCTATCATAGGACATCCTATACCTATGTCATAGAACCACTCTGAAAAAAACATCTATAACACCGCTCTGAAACACTTCATGCTTTCTGAATGATAGATCTATGAACTATAATAGTTGTTGCATAGACTCCCCCTGTTGAATATTCATATTACCTGGGAGTCTCTGAGCCGGATGGCTCAGAATAATGGAGGAATATGCCCTAATGTGGAGTATTCTTCTTCTTCGTCTATGGATCCATCATCTTCCTCAATTCTGATACTTTCTTCCTGGATTCTAACATCTTCCCTTCTACATTTGGATTCATCGTGATCTCGTACTACTATGTATCCTGAGAGTACGATTTATGGGACTTGTTCTCCTTTTACCTGCTCTGCATTATGATCTTGCACTACTGTGGATTCTAGCAATATGATCCTTGAGACTTGTTGTTATTTCACTTTCTTTTCTAGTCTTTCTCATACTATTGCAAATCTTGTGATCTCTAGGACCTTTTCTTCATTCATATTCTCTTCTTGTCTTTCTTTTCTTTTCCAAACCTTGATGTCAACCCTTGAATAAAGTCTGATAGTGAATTATGGTAGCACAAAGGTTTGGGTAATGTACCCAAGTTTGTTTGATGGATAATGGTATGCTTTTTGATATATTTTAAGGTAATACTATTCTAGATGGATAGTACATGTCATGCCATTTCTGGTGGTATGTGGAATGTCACATAACTCCTCACGGCTAGATATTTATGGCCATGTGAAGTTGGAGAACCCTCATGAGTCATCTAGAAGCCCTAAAAGGTCAAAGTAGTCAAAGTGTTTGCAAAGAAGAAATTATTTAAATAATAAAGTGAAGTGATGAGTGTACTATAAGTCAAAGAGGATGCAAAAGAAATTATTTAAATAATAAAGTTAGTGGAGAACTCCCTAAAATAAGGAAAGTGGTTTGAGAGATTTTAGAAGGTAAATAATAAAGTGAAGTGATGAGTGTACTATAAGTCAAAGTGGATACAAAAGAAATTATTTAGATAATAAAGTTAATGGAGAAATTACTAAGTGGACAAGTGGTTAGAAGTTGGTTAACCCTAAACTAAGGAAAGTGGGTTAATATGGTTAAAAGGTAACCCCTTGAGGAAGCTACATGAAAGTATAAATAAGTGGCAAATCTCTCTCATTTTAATCACACTTGAATATCATTGAATATATATTTTGTGAAAGGTTATTTGGGAAGGTATTATTGATAGAGAAAAATTGTAGCAAAAGAAGTGCAGCAGAAAAAGTGCGACAAAAAAATCGCGGCAAAAAAATCGCGGTAGAAAAAGTGCGGCAGAAAAATCGCAGCAGAAAAAGTGCGACAGAAAAATCGCAACAGAAAAATCGCGGCAGAAAAAGTGAGGTAGAAAAATCGCGGTGGAAAAAGTGCAGTAGAAAAATCGCGGCAACAACATGGTTAGGGTCTATTTATGAGATATATGGCACATCTTGTTTGAGGTATGTTTTGTGAGCTACGGTTTATGTCTTGAGATGGTATTGGAAGTTTAGTATTGTTGCATATATCATATTTGTTGAGGGATATAGTTGGTATTTAGCATATGGGTATTGGTCTTTTGGTTGTGATGTGTTTCTGAAGTTGTTGGTTTAGCTTGAGGCTACATAATAGTGAGGTTGTGGCACATGGTTTGATGTAAGGGTTTATGGTATTTGGTTTATGGATAGAGTAATGAATTGTTAGATAACTTTTGATGGTTATATTGGTGTATGTCTTTGGTAATGGTTGAGGTACATGTTGGGTACATGGTTGAGACAAGTAGTTGATGAGTTGGCACATACATGAGGTGTATAGTTGATGATGTTGACACATCTTGATGAGTCAAGGTTGATGCATGGTTGATGCATGGTACATGTTGGTTCAGGTTATTACTATAGGTTGTTTCGTGCAGGTTGATTTGTACATGTTGTTACAGGTTATTGGTACAGGTTGATAGTGACAGGTTGATAGTGGCAGTGGTTGATTCAGTGACAGTGACAATTTTTCTACATTTGGCTTTTATATTTCAGGGCGGTTGGACGGGGCAAGGACAGGTGGTTGTAGCCACCTTTCAGCTATATCCGGAGAAATTATGGGGTTGTAGCCAGATAATTGGGGAGTTGGATCTTACCTCAGGTTGTAGCCTGAGAAACTAGGGGGTTGGAGCCTCCTTCCAGTTGCAGCTGGAAAAAAAAGGAAGTTGGTGCTTCCAATGAATGTAATTCTTCAAGAAATATAAGAAAAATAATTATGTGGTTTTCTCCCACTTTGGGATTCCATGTAAAAACACTATTGTACTCTGTATGTGTGTGATTTCTCATTTGTTCATTGTTTGTTTACTCTGTAAATATTGGATGATAATGTCTATTACTGATTCACCCCCCCCTCTCCCCTCTTAGTAATCCAACAATTGGTATCAGAGTTTTTTCCTTCAGAAATCAGTTTAACCACTGAAAGGTAGATCATGGAGAGAAACACCATGTATAAAAATGGAATACCACAATTTGATGGACAGAAGTATGCATTTTGGAGCATAAGGATGAAAACATATATACAGGCACATGGATTTGAAATTTGGAAATCAATTGTAGATGGATACACAGTACCAGCAGTTCCGTCGACAAGTGACAAAGCAATAAAACTTGGTCAGAATAACTCCAAAGCCACTAATGCACTTTTGAATGATCTTGGAGAATTGGTATTCACCAAAGTTGAAAATTGTAAATCCGCTAAAGATATTTGGGACAAACTTCAAAATATTTATGAAGGAGATTCAAAAGTCAAAGCAGCAAAGCTTCAAACTTACATAGGTCAGTTTGAACAACTAAAGATGGAGGAAGATGAGAATATTGCAGCTTACTTTTTACGAGACGATGAAACAGTAAATGCAATCATGGGATTGGGAGAAGAAATCAAAGAATCTGTAATTGTTAAAAAGGTACTAAGATCTCTTCCTATGAGATTTGACCCTAAGATATCAACACTAGAAGAAAGAGAAGATATGAACTCAATAAGCACGGATGAATTACATGGAATCTTCACAACATATGAAATAAGAACTGAACAGGAAAATCCAGATATAAAATAAGGAGTCTTCAAGGCATCCAAAAAGTCAAAGAAAAAGGGAAAGAAAAAAGAAAAAGAGCATAGCAGCAACAGTGACGTCTCGAAAGATAATGAAGAAGTGGCCAACTTTGTCAAAAGATTGAACAAGGGAACCAACGACGGGTATAGAGGTAAGCTTCCTTTGATTTGTTTTAATTGTGATGGTATTGGTCATTTTGATAACAAATTTCCTCATAAGAAAACTCGAAATGATGAAGGTTACTCAAATAGAAAACAAACATATAAAGGAAAAAGAACCACAAAGAAAGCTTCCAATAAAATCTTATGCACCAAAGAAGACATCTCATCATCAAATGAAGATGAAGCCAGTGACAGTGAGATAGAAAAATCTCTATTCATGGTAGTAGAAGACTCTGATAAAGAAGACTATGAAGAATAATATGAAGAGGCCAAAGAAGAATATGAAGAAGTTGAAGAAGAATATGAAGAGGCAGAAGTTGACTACCGAGAAGAATTGATGTGTTCCATAGAAGTTATCAGAAGAGAAAAGAATAAAAACAAGAAACTACAAGCATAACTAGACAAGAAAGAAGACACTCAAGAACTAGAACAAATGATCACAAATTTGAAGGTTCAAATAGAAGAAGATAAAAGAATTGAAGAAGCACTCAAAGAACAGCTAGAAGAAAAAGATGGGATCATTGGAAATTTGGAAGTAGAGATTGTCACGTTAAGAAAGGATCTTCAAAAGAAAATTATGCAGAACAGATCAAAAGTTTTGGATGACATTATCATTAGTCAAAAACCTCATCATGACAAGTCTGGACTTGGATACAATTAGACAGAAAAGGGATCAAGCTCCTAAACAACAGAGCAAGAAACATATCCAAAAATCTATGCAGAAATAATCAAAGGGGATATGAAGATCTACAAGGAAGATTACAGGGACACTCCTCCACTGAGACGATTCAGATTTCAGAATCAACAACCGACAGATAGGAATCAGGAAGAAGAAGAATTCATAAGAGTACCTCCTTTCAGAATATCTTCAACTCCCAGGTATCAAACTATATTTTTTGGTTTATGTTATGCATGTAATAATTTTGGACATAAAGCTGTGAATTGCGGAGCTAAAAACAGGAACATAAACAACTTTGAAAGTCATACACAAAAGGGTTATCCAAGAAGGCCTAGTGAAACACAGAGAAGAAGTTGCAACAGGTTTGAATCTTTGAGCATTGAAGTGGAATGTTACAAATGTAACAACTTTGGACACGTGTCCAAAGATTGCAGAATGGCAACCCATCCTAGAGAACCACAACAAAATAACAACAATCACAGACAGGAACCTCGGAAAAGGACATGGATAAGAAAGCAGAATCAGTATAGAAATGAAGAATGCACACTAGCTCTAAAATCTAAGGAGAAGAAAAATGGTTGGTATGTTGATAGTGGTTGTTCAAAAGAGATGACAGGTAATAGAGATAGGTTTCTTAAATTAACAAAGGAAAGAGATGGATCAGTCTCCTTTGGAAATGATGATTCAACTAAAATCATTGGAAAAGGCACAGTCAGAATTGGGAACGAGAATACCAAGGCAGAAAATTTTCTACTAGTAGAAGATATGAAATATAATCTTCTAAGTGTGAGTCAAATGTGTGACCAAGTTCATAAATTTACTTTTGATTCACAAAAGTGCGAGATAAGAAAAGAAGGTTCAGGAAAATTGATTGCTACAACTGCGAGAACTTCAAGCAACATATATGTATTAAGTGAAGTTGGAAATGAAAAGTGTTGTATGGGAAAGGAAGATGGAATTTGGCTATGGCACAGAATAATGGGTCACATACATTTTGATAACCTTGTCAAAGTCAACAAAAGAGAAGCAGTCATAGAAATGCCCCAGATCACGAAACCAACCAACACTTTATGCAAGCATTGTCAACAAGGAAAGCAAACAAAGACCAAATTCAAATCAAAGGAATATTCAACGACAAGACCACTGAAAATTGTGCATATTGATCTAGTCAGACCAACTACAACAAAGGGTTTAAAAGGTGAGAAATACTTTATGTTATTATTTTATGATTATACAAGAATGACTGCATTTTTCTTTCTCAAGAATAAGTCAAAAGATTTTGAAAACTTCAAGATCTACAAGGAAATGGTTGAAAATGAAATGTATTCAAAAATCAAATGCTTGAGATATGATAATGGACAAGAGTTCACTTCAAAGGAATTTATGGACTACTGCAACAGTCATAGAATAAAAAGACAATTCTTTGTTTCTAGGACACCTCAACAAAATGGAGTTATTGAAAGAAAGAACATGACATTACAGGAAATAGCTCGAACAATGCTAATGGATTCCAAATTGACAGATATTTTTTGGACACAGGTAGTGCATAAAGCAGTTCACATAAAACAAATTAATGTTCATAAACAACACTAACAAAACTTCCTACGAGATATAGAAAGGAAGACCAGCAAATGTGAAGCACTTCAGAGTTTTTGGGAGAAAATGATACATCAAAAGAGAATATGGAAGAATGGGAAAGTTTGACTCTCGTGCGGACAAAGGAGTACTTGTTGGTTACTCAAGTACAAGGAAAGCATACAAGTGTTACAACTTGAGATTGAACAAAGTTGTGGAAAGAATCAATGTAACAATTGATGAAACATGTATACAAGAATTAAAGGAAGAAGAAAATGAATCAATGGAACAGCTTTACGAAGAAGAAACAGAAGATGAAAAAGAAGGGGAAGATGAAGAGGATCCAACAGAAGAAGAAGAGCAAGTTCAGCAAGTTCCTCCAAAGACACCTTGCAGACGAGTACAGAAGAATCATCCTTCAGATCAGATTATCGGAAACAAAGATGCAGGAGTTGAGACTAGAAGAAGAATGCGTTCACCAGAAAAAATGCACCTACCACTCTCATCTACGATTGAACCAACCTATTTTGAAGAGGCTGGAAAGGATGAATTTTGGAATAAGGCCATGGATGAAGAATTGGATCAAATAGAGAAAAATGACACTTGGGAATTGGTTCCAAGACCAAAGGATAAGAATGTGATCGACACAAAGTGGGTATACAGGAATAAATTGAATGAAGATGGACAGTTTACAAGGAACAAAGCTAGATTCGTATGTAAAAGATATGCACATGTTGAAGGAATCAAATTTGAAGAAACATTTTCCTCGGTTGCCAGAATGGAAGAAATCTGATTTCTTTTAGCTTATGTATGCTCCAAAAATATTAAAGTGTATCAGATGGACGTAAAATCATATTTTTTGAATGGGGAACTTGAAGAAGGAGTCTACATTGAACAACCAAAAGGATTTCAGTTGTCAGAGAACGCAGATTATGTGTGTAAATTAAAGAAGGAATTGTATGGTCTAAAACAGGCTCCTAGAGCATGGTACTCTAGACTGGATAAATATCTAAAAAAAGCATGGTTCAGAAAAGGAAGTGTAGACATCAACCTCTACATCAAGGTAAGTCAAGATAGTATTTTATTAATTGAAGTTTATGTTGATGATATTATTTTTGGTAGTGATGATGACAGGTTAAGCCAGAAATTTGCAAAGGATATGCAGAATGAATTTGAAATGTCACTACTTGGAGAACTATCCTTCTTTCTGGGACTTCAGATACGTCAAAGAAACCAAGGAATTTTTATTTCTCAAACCAAGTATATCATAGAAATGCTAAATAGGTTCGGAATGGAAGATTGAAAACTAGTTATCACTCCCATGCAAACTAGTTGCAAGTTTAGCAAAGATGATGATTCAAAGTCTACATATTAGAGGCAATACAGGTCAATGATTGGTAGCCTACTATATGTGACAACATCTAGACTAGATGTAATGTAGGCAGTTGGACAGGTGGCACAATTTCAAGCAACACCAAAGGAATCACAGGTATTAGCAGTGAAGAGGATTTTCAGATATCTCAAAGGAACATAAGAGTTTGGATTATGGTATCCAAAAGAAAATGATCTATCACTTATTGCCTACATAGATGTGGATTGGTCAGGTTTCATTGATGACCAACAAAGCACCAGTGAAGCAACGTTCTACTTGCGTGACTGTTTGGTATCATGGCTAAAAAAGAAACAATCATCATTATCTTTATCTACAGTCGAGGCAGAGTATATTGCAGTAGCAGCATGTTGTACACAGGTTATATGGATGAAACAAACTCTGATAGATATACAGTTTAAGTATGATGATCCCATTCCAATATATTGTAATAATACAAGTGCCATCAATATCTCAAAGAACCGGGTGATGCATTCCAAGATGAAGCGCATTCCAATCAAGTATCACTTTCTACGGTAACAGGTTACAGAAAAGAACATCAGAGTTGAATATGTGGGCACAAAAGAACAAGTGGTAGACATATTTACAAAAACACTTCCACGGGAAGCCTTTGAGTATCTTCGCCAGATACTCGGAGTTATTTCTATTCCAAAATGAATGTTTTTTAATGCTTATCTTATATGTCTTAGATTTACATGAGGAAGCACGATAAAGAGGACAATCACAGGGGGAACATGAGTGATATGACTTCATTATTGCATGACATGACTTTAGTATTGCATCAGAGTGTTTCCATCAATGCCAAAGGGGAATATTGTTGATTAATTGGGTTGGTTGTCATTGATGTCAACCCTTAAAGAAATTTCGGTAGCGAGTTCTGGTAGCACAAAGGTTTGGGTAATGGACCCAAGTTTGTTTGATGGATAATGGTATGAGTTTTGATATATTTGCAAGTAAGACTACTCTATATGGATAGTACATGTCATGCCATTTCCAGTGGTATGTGGAACGTCACATAACTCCTCACGGTTAGAGATTTATGGCCATGTGAAGTTGGAGAACCCTCATGAGTCATCTAGAAGCCCTAAAAGGTCAAAGTAGTCAAAGTGTTTGGAAAGACAAAATTATTTAAATAATAAAGTGAAGTGATGAGTATACTATAAGTCAAAGAGGATGCAAAATAAATTATTTAAATAATAAAGTTAATGGAGAACTCCCTAAAATAAGGAAAGTGGTTTGAGAGATTTTAGAAGGTAAATAATAAAGTGAAGTGATGAGTGTACTATAAGTCAAAGTGG
>SNQJ01S0116637.1:0-11417 GCA_010110895.2 Picea sitchensis | reverse complement strand
TTATGGATAGAGTGATGAATTGTTAGATAACTTTTGATGGTTATATTGGTGTATGTCTTTGGTATATGGTTGAGGTACATGTTGGGTACATGGTTGAGACAAGTAGTTGATGAGTTGGAACATACATGAGGTGTATAGTTGATTAGTTGGCACATAGATGAGGTGTATAGTTGATGATGTTGGTACATCTTGATGAGTCAAGGTTGATGCATGGTACATGTTGGTTCAGGTTGATTTGTACAGGTTGTTATAGGTTATTGGTACAGGTTGATAGTGACAGTGGTTGATTCAGTGACAGTGACAAGTTGTCTACATTTGGAATTTATATTTCAGGGCGGTTGGACGGGGATGGGACAGGTGGTTGTAGCCACCTTATAGTTGTAGCCAGAGAAATTAGGGGGTTGTAGACTTCTTCTGGTTGTACACAGAGAATTGGGGAGTTGGAGCTTCCCTCATGTTGTAGCTTGAGAAACTAGGGGGTTGGAGCCTCCTTCTAGTTGCAGCTGGAAAACAAAGGAAGTTGGTGCTTCCAATGAATGTAATTCTTCAAGACATATAAGAAAAAGAGTTATGTGGTTTTCTCCCACTTTGGGTTTCCACGTAAAAAAACTAGTGTACTATGTATGTGTGTGATTGCTCATTTGTTCATTGTTTATTTACTCTGTAACTATTGGATGATAATGCTACATTGATATAACACTTGCATTTTTGGTGAAAAATGATTAAATTTCTCTATTACTGATTCACCCCCCTCTCAGTAATCCAACAACCTTCTTATACATATTATTAATGTTTTCTTTCATGGATGACTCTATCACATTTTTGCGATTTCGAGATATGTGACCATAATTGTGGCCTTTGTAACATTCAATATTGTCACGAGCCACATATGTACTACTTGCTTTAACATTTCTTCCAAATGCTCTGCAGTCTACAACTTTATGTCCAACGTTAGTACAATAAAAACAGTAATCTTAAAAGAAAATTTGATACCTGGGAGTAGATTATCCTCTTTGTGATGTAGTCCTTCTAAATTCATGCCTTGGATGATCACAATCATAGTTAAATATTATTTGTTTTCTAAAAGTGGATGGTCTTATTGAAAAGATATCCTTCCTCTTGGACTCTTGCTAACCATGATTCCTTCCTTTAAGTACTTCTTCATAACTCTTAACCTTTTATTCATATTTCCTTTCTGGTAACATGTGACATTTCTCTTCAACTTCATTTGTTGATGATGTGGATGCTTCTTCAACGTTTTTACTAAGCTTGAAAAAATTTACTCTCAACATGACAACTTATTCTTCAAGCTTCTCAACCTATTCTTCTTTCTTCATCATTTGTTTCTTCATGACTTCTTCCATTCGCTTTGCCTCTTCAAGTTGGATCTTCAAAGAGATGATTTCTTCTTCAAGTTTTTTTTATTGTCGACTATATTATGCTTCACGATTCTTTTCCTTTTCAATCTCAGGATTGTCTTCTATTTCATTGGCCTTTTATGTCTCATCACTTCCAATCTTCAAGTAACGGAATTCAATTTCAAGATGTCCTACTTCTTCACAGTTAAATAAAAAATACTCACCTCTATTGACTTCTTCATTATTTGATTTGTCACATGTTTCATTTTCTTTTGTTCCTTACCTTGCATAAGTATCTTGTAGGTTGTCCCAAATCTCTTTGGTTGATGCATATTGTCCCACTTTGGATTTTACCGAATCAGGAAATCCTTCCATGATAAAATACATTTTTATCTTGTCATTCCTTTTCAATTCCTCCTTGGCTACAGTCTTCGGAGGATTCTTTGTAGCTATGTACCATGTCTCAACTGACCGCCAAATATCACATCCCTGTGCATGTAGAAATTATTTCATTCTTTTTCTCCATATTTCATATTTCATACCATTTTGACCATTGAACTATGGTACTTCCATCTTATACATATCAGTGCTTTCCATGATCTACCTTCCAATGGTTAAATTGCTTCTTGAAGGACCGATTCTGATACCAATTGTTGGAAAACTGAGAAGGGGGGTGAATCAATACTAACACTTTTAACCACACTATAAAACATTCAATAGTCATAGCATATAAACATTAACTTGATCAATTACCATTCATTAGTTTATCATCTATGTTTAGTATATCAATGGTGCATAATAAAACAATCACAGATACACAATACACCAGGATTTATGTGGAAACCAAATGTGGGAGAAAACAACACAATCTTTTTCTTATATGTCAGAAGAAATACATTCATAGGAAGCATCAACTTCCCAATTTTCTAGATCCAGCCCCCTATTTATAGGCTGAAACCTGAAGGAAGATCCAACTCTCTAATTTTTCAGTTCCAACCAAAAAGAGGCTACAACCTCCTTTACTTGCCCCATCCAACCACCCTAAAATATAAATGTATACCAATCTGTCACTACCGCATCATCCTATCATTGTCCCTGTCACTGGACTAATATACCATCATTGTCAATGTCAACCTGTCACCAAAACCTATCATTGTCAACTTGTCACAATAACCTCTGATCTTGTATTTGACCTGGTGTATGTGATAACAAATCTGCATACCTTCCTCAACTTCAGCAACACAAGAATAACATCTTCATCAACCTTTACCTCATTCTCACGGGTCTAGTTTTGGATTAGTCACAAACCATCATTGGGAATAATATGCCATCATTGTCAATGTCAACCTGTCACCAAAACCTATCATTGTCAACCTGTCACAATAACCTTTGATCTTGTATTTTACCTAGTGTATGTGATAACAAATCAGCATACCTTCCTCAACTTCAGCGACACAAGAATAACATCTTCATCAACCTTTACCTCATTCTCACGGGACTATTTTTGGATTAGTCACAAACCCTAACTTTCAACAAGAATAAATATGTAGTTGTAATGAATAAAGGTCTAAAAATCTTACCCAACCTTCCTCAATATGTATTCTGAAATTCCTCCAAGTTGTACTCCTTGAATCATTCATGAAAAGGAGTTATATAGAAAATGGCAGACCTTGGTGAATTTTGGACTATTCTAGAGAGCGAACTTGTACGACATGCCACATGCTCAATATTTGATATATTATTCTGAAATTCACACAAAACAAAAATTGGCTTGTAATATTTCCATTGCAATTGGTATCATGTCATTTTTATTCTCTATGAATAAGTTATTATTGTTTTACCCAGAACACCTATTTAAAACTAGTTCCAGGACTAGTCAAAATCCCTATCTTCCACAGAACGTATCTCCAAAAGTAAAACAACCCAAAAGATTAAGTTTCTACCACATGTACCTTGATATGTCTTATCAATAGCCTCTGATTTTTTCTATCTCAAACATTCTACAAAACAAGTTATAGAGAAAATGGTAAGATGACCTGTAAATAACATACCTTAGAACACATCATCAAAAACTTCATCCTTTTATTTTCGGCCTTCTTTACTTCACCTGGAATTCTCTGCCTCTAACCTATATTCTCATAAGTGAATACATAGAAGTGATTTTCAATGGAAACTTCTATGTGTTATAAAGAGAAATTTCTTAATAATATGCAATTGTCATGCAACTCATGATGGCATGCAACTCACATGCAATAATTAATTATCCCTGCAATAATTAATTGTCTTTTTTTTACTACCACTTTACTTCGACATGCAACTATGTTTAAGAGATGACATCAATGACAACCAATCTTCCAACATCTAAACTTGGAATCTTCTTTTACGATAATGGCATGCAATAATTAAGTATCCCTTGCATAATTAATTATCCTTGCAATAATTAATTAATATTTTTTTTATAATTAATTAATCCTTGCAATAACTAATATTTCAAAAATTAATTAATATGTTTGCAACCACTTCAACTGGTCAAGCTTCTTGATGACCTTCTAGAGGCTTCTAGAATATTCTTCAGGGTCCTCCAACTTCACAGAGCAATATCTCCTCGACCATGAGGAACTACGTGGCATACCATATATCACAAGAAATGGAATGACATGTAATATCATTCTATGATAGTCTTACCTGCAAGTATACTTACCTTCATGTCTTTATTCCTCGATCAAATGTGGGTTCCATGACCAACCTGTCACTAGATCCTCTCACATGGATCATATACCAAGGGCACCTCTCAACCAAATGTCCACCATTACCAACACATGCCTCTACCAATAATATACTGAAGTTGCCAAAATACCATCACAGTATATGTGCATGTACCATACCATGTACCAAACCTGTACCATGCATCAACCATGCACATCAACAACTCTACCATACCATGTGCCAATATCAATGGTAGACTTATAACACGACAACCAATTGTCCAACGATCTTGTTGACATCTATGAGGCTTAAATACTTCTCTGAGGGTTGACATCAATCTATAAGACCACTCTCCAAGGGTTGACATCAATGACAACCAATTGTCCAACACTTTTTTACCCATTTTTCCAGACTTCCAATTTTTAGCAAAACTAGCTAACTCACAATTTGTGCACTTCTGGAAAAATTTCACTAAACCAAATTTGTTTTTCTTGATGAGTATATAAAATTTTTAGTAAATACAATTTTCCATTTTTGTGATCTAGGTTCACTTTTTCTACTATGAAAATCTAAAAAATCCTCAAAACGTGGCCCAAAACAATGGATTATGGCCTATTTCAGTATCCCCATTCCAATCCCATTATCATTTATTCAATTCCTTCATGGGTTATTTGCATGTCTTCTTTTTGGACTCTCCCCAAGAGTTTCAGCGTAATCTAGATCTCTTTCAATGATCTGGACCCAAATATTTAAAAACCATTATTTTACATTTTCTAACAAATCCAAGCAAAATTAGATAGGGGCCCTCTCTGACACTCTTGTAGATCTCCTCTCTGCGGAAAAAGCCCATAAGTTTCATATCAATCTAACTTGATATGCTCCAGTTATGGCCAAATTACGAAAATGGCTCAAGGCGTCTTTTTTTTAAACTATGGAACAATTTTACCTAAGTGCGATTTGTATCGTCGATATGAAATCAAAAGAATTTTGGACCATTGATTTTCTCTCTATCAATGATCGAGGATCGATGATTTCCTTTTTGAACCAGACCTTCCCAATGATCTCCATAATGCCCAATCACCGACCATCGACCATCAACCATTTTTCTCCACAAACCAAAAGTTGCCCGCGAATCTCGTTGATGCCCAATCATCGGCCATTCACCACTAGTCATCTTCCCCGACAACCTAGATTACTCACAAATCTCACTGGACCTCGACCATCCCTTCGATGATGTGGAAATTATGTTGACGTGGCATGACATGTGGATGATGACCTGACATGACACATCATCCTAAGGCATCAATCGAGATGACATGGCATGACACGTGGATACTGATGTGGCATGAAATTTCATCACCTTCCTTTTTCCATGGCCATCAATGGTCATATATTTCCTTTGGCTTAATGAAAATTTACCCAAAATTGTTGATCCCCAATCCATCGGACGTCGATGATCTCAAATTCCATTTGGAAAAATTTCAACACTTCGCCAAACTTGTTGATCCCCAATCTGTCGACCATCGAAGATCATAGATCCCTCTTGGCAAACTTTAACACTTCACCAAAACTTATCGATCCCTGACCATCGGTCGTCGATGATCGGAGATGCCTCTTGGATAACTTCAACACTTCTCCAAAACTCGTCGATCCCCAACCATCAGTTGTCGATGATCGAAGATTTATGTTGACGAACTGAAAACCTCACCAAATTTTGTCGACCCTCGACCATCAACTGTTGGTGATCAGATATTTTTGTTGATGAACTGAAAAATTCACCAAATTATGTCGACCCCATACTATCGGTTGTCAGTGATCAAATATTTATGTTGATGAATTTTCCACACTTAGCAATTTCGGCAAAATTCCTTGAAGAATTTGGATCATCAATCAGGCACACTACTCCGAAAACTCACTTCTAAACTTGATTTATAATTTCTAATAACATTTAATTAATAAAGAAGCATGAAAGAAACATAATAACAGCTCGTGAATTAACCAAGATTCATGCTAAAACATAACAAAATGTCTAAACATTCCATGCACAACAATAACCAGTGAGCATGCATATTACAAATACGAATCTCAGAGATAATAATTAATACATAGTGGAAATAAATATACAAGTAAAGGAAACCATGATAGAGATCACTTGTCTTTAATGAAACAAATCACTAACTAGTTGTAGACCAAGGACATTCCACCCAACCATAGATACTATTGTTCCAAGTCTCAACAGTAGGTCACCCCCAAGATAGGGATATGAATTCACAAGGACAGTTCCAAGGTGTCACTCAGCTTCCCAAACCAGTCAACACTCAAGCTCTCATAGATTTCTCAACACACAACAATCCAAATTGCACTAGCTCTCTTCTCTCCAGCATGCACAACCCAAGAGAATGGACCCCCTTATCTACCATGCATTCCCTTAGGATGTCTACCTCCTTCCAGGGCTCCAATGCATCTGGTCAAGAATCTCCATGCTGGGATTCTCAAGACTCACATATATGAATAAAATTTAGTACATGCCAATGCCTCTCAGGCATGCAGTCATTAATTCATGGCTAGAATACACCAACAATCACTACAACCAACCAACAATGGATTCTCTCCCAAAAATTCGTTTTCCTCCCCCCTCCCCCCCAAGATCAAGGATGGATGAGCAATAATCAATTAGTGAAAGTGTGAATGGAGATAACATAATGAAGAGTGTGAACAATGAACAATGAATGAACCCCTAAACAACCCAAATATGGGTTTATATATTTACTTGAAAATCAAGAACCACATGGCCTTCCCCAAAGAAGCACATGTAATCTCTCTCATGGAATCATATCCCCCTATCACTCTTGTCCTTGTATGTCTAGCAACCAATGATTCATTTTATTATTAATAATGATCAAAATATTACATTTCCTAGGCACGGTGACCTCTTTAATTGTTTAGGAACTCCGACCTTTCATCAAATAAACAAAATACATTATCTAATATGGGGACTCAAAACCAGGGTATTACATAGATCAATGTAGGGATACATGCAAATGTTTTCTTTCCTCTCTTCCAATGCTACTTATTGTCCATTGGTGCTTCCTCTTGTAATTCTCTAACATATATAAAAACATTCAAAATTTCTTAACTTCAAATCTTCATGGCTTGTTATGTTCATTGATTAGATATAGATGACCATATTGTTTAACAATGTCCCTTTGATGATATATATTTTGTTGAAGGTTTCTCTTCCCCTATTTTTCCATGCCTTTCATTAATTGTCTTTTTGTGACCAACTGATTCCATTGATTCCAATTGTAAATACAATGTTATGCATCTTCTATGACCCATGTTATTTGTACCTGCTAAGTATTCATCTATGTCCATATGTCGCAAACTATACATAACTTTGCTACTCAAATTTCCACAATGTTGACCCATCAATCATTGTACTATCATGAAGGCTACATGGCTACAATTGATCATCATCTATTCTTGTTTATTCAAACTAAATCAAATGTGTCCACTGGTCTTCTCTATATGTAAATCAAACTATGCATTTCTGGAACAACCTGTACTGAAGATATCCCTACCTGAATACATACGTGGAATACAATCATAAACTTCTACCTATGTAACTTCCAACTGATAGTCGTGTGGGAACACTACTTCTCAACTAATAAAAATGTCATTATGTACTTCTTCTATCTGACTGCTACGAATCTGTCTCTGCAAATACTTCAACCTGCTCGAAGGATGGTTCTTTGATCTGTAGTAGCTACTATACCGACTCCCCCTGTTCAATATTCATGCTTACTGGGAGTCTCCAATCCGGCTGGCTCAGAAAAATATCCACTCTGATGCGGAGTAATAATCCTCTTCATCTGTAGACTCATCATCTCTCTGAACTTTAACTTCTTCTTTTTTTTCCTATCGATTCATTATGATCTTGCACTATAATTCCTGAGAGTAGAATTTCTCGGGTCTATTCTTTATTCTCTTTCTCTTCATTTATTACTACTGCAAATCTGACGATCTTTGGTACATGTTCTTCATTCATTTGTTCTTCTTGTTTTTCATTTCTTATCCAAATGTTCTTGTATCTAATTTCATGGTTCTTTTTCATAGAAGTATCCATCATGCTTCTACAATCACAAGCTATATGTCCATAATTGTGGCACTTGTATCATTCAATGTTGTGGGGAGAGACATAGGTATTTCTTGTCTGAACATTTATTCCATATGCTCTGCAATCTACAACCTTATATCCAAAGTTAGTACAAATAAAACAATGACCATAAAAGAAATTTGCATACCTGGAAGTGAATGATCTTCTTTGTGGTGTAGTTCTTCTAAATTCTTGCCTTGGCTAATCATGATCAGGATTGAAGCTTGTTTGTGGCTTGAATGTGGAGGGTCTT
Source organism: Picea sitchensis (assembly GCA_010110895.2). Taxonomy (NCBI): domain Eukaryota; kingdom Viridiplantae; phylum Streptophyta; class Pinopsida; order Pinales; family Pinaceae; genus Picea; species Picea sitchensis. Next base: position 2,944 of record SNQJ01S0116637.1, on the reverse strand, counting down.
TGTGAAAATGTGTCTTTATCATTTTTTTGTATTCTTGCTGACCATGATTTCTTTCTTTGAGTACTTTTGCATAACTCTTTCTATTTTCTTCATTCTTCCTTTCTGGCAACCTGCAGTGCTCCTCTTCAAATTTATTTACTGATGATGTGGATGTTTCTCTCACTTCAATGTTCTTGTTGATCTTGATGATTTTAAATTTCAATGTGACAACTTCTTCTTCAATATTCCCAACCTTTTCTTCTTTCTTCATCATATGAATCTTCATGACTTCTTCCATTCTCTTTGCTTCTTCAAGTTGGATCTTCAAGGAGATGATTTCTTTTTCAAGTCTTCTCTCTTCTTGACCAAATTTTTCTTCAAGTTGATTTAAGTACTCAATACTTTCATTAAGATGATCTGTCAAAATATTTTATCTTTTCTCTTCTTCCTTTCTTTCGGCTTCCAAACACTACTTCTCTTCCATTGCTTCCTTTCTTAGTGCTTTTATTTCAGCTTCCAAACACTTCTTTTTTTCCATTTGACTTTTGTATGTTTCTTCAATCTTTCTGGCTTCTTCTAGATGAGCTTTCAGTTTCACGATTACCTATTGGGATTCTTTGTAACTTTCTTGATAATTCTTCTTGACTAATTGTTCCTCAAGTGACTAGTTCTTCTTTCTTTCTTTTGTCAATTCATCTAATGCACTGATTAATTTTTCTTCAAGGTCTATTATGCCTTCTTCATAATCTTCTTCTTCTTAATCTGTCTAACATGATGAGCATATTTCTTCTTGTTATGTACTTTCACTTTCTTTAGCATTGTTTGGCTTTGTGACGGTATATTCCTCAGAGTACAGATTATGTATATTATCCCAAAGTTCTGTAGCTGATGAACATTTTCCAACTTTTTCTCTTATCAGATCAAGTAATCCTTCCCAGATGAAATCCATTTCTATTTTGTTGTTTCTTTTCATTTCCTTTTTTGCTGCAGTCTTTGGCTTCTTTATAGCGGTGTATCCTATAACAACTAAGTACCAAATATCATACCCTTGTTCCTGTAAAAATATTTTCATTCTTTTACTCCACATCTCATACTTCATACCATTATGACCATCGAATTGTGGTATTCCATTTTTATACAAACTATTTCTTGGTTAAACTAATTTTTTGAAGGATCTGCTCTGATACCAAATGTTGGAATACTGAGAGGGGGGGGTGAATCAGTATGAGAACTTTTACCACTTTTAACCGCAATATATAAATGTCAACTTTATCAGCAGTATATCATCAATATATCATCAGTATATCATGAGCATATAAACATAAGAAACATCACATTAAGTACACATTACACCATAATTTATGTGGAAACCCAAATAGGAGAAAACCACAGAATGATTTCTTACATATGTCAAGAATACATTCATAGGAAGCACCAACTGGAAGGAGGCACCGTCCCCCTGATTTACAGGCTCCAACCTGAAGGAAGCTACAACTCCCTGAATTCTATGGATCCAACTAGAAGGAGGCTACAACCCCATGATTCTCAGGCTACAACCTAAAGGAATATCTAACTCCATGTGTTCTTTCACACCAACCAGAAGGAGGCTACAACCCCTGTTCATTTCCCCATCATGCCTCCCCGAAATAAAAGTCTAGAGCAACTTTCACTACCACTATCACTGCCACTGTCACTATCACATCAACACGTAACCTATCAACTTGTCACTGTATCCAACCTGTCATTGTCACCAACCTATCGATGTCAACCTGTCACATCAAACTATGACTGTAAACTTATCACTGTATCCAACCTGTCCAACCTATCAATTTCACTGATACTCAACCAGATCCTCTCACACGGATCATATACCAAGGACAACTATCAACTATATGTCCAACATCACTAACACTTGCCTCTACCAAGCATGTACCAAGATCACCAACATACGATCACAAGATATGTGTCTCAACCAAAGAATGTACCAAACCATCAACCTTTACCATACCAAGCATCAACTGTGTACCACAACCTGTATCACAACAAGTGCATCAACCATGCACCAACACCTGTGCCAAACCATGCATCAACCATGCACCAAAACCTATACCATATGCCTCAACCATCAACCATGTATATCAACACCATATCAAGTATCAATCATGTACCATACCATGTATCAACCATGTACATCAACACCATACCAAGTACCAATAGTGTACCACAGAATATATAAACCATGTGCATCAACAATGTACATCAACACTTGTACCAATAATGTATCTCAACCATATGCCATATCACTCAATCATGGCATACACCATATACCATAGGATATACCAAGAAGGTAATATCAATGGTGTTTGTCAACAAAGTGCCAACATCATCAAGAGATGTATCTAATAAATGTGTTTTTTGGATTACTGAGAGGCGGGGTGAATTAGTAATAGTGTAATTATAATCCTTTTTCTCCAAATAATCCAAGTGTTATATAAATGTATAATTATTATCCAATAATGAGCAATAAGAAATGAACAATCACAGACATACATAGTACACCAGTGTTTTACGTGGAAACCCAAATCGAGAGAAAACCACTAAATGTTTTATCTTATATGTCTTGAAGAATTGCATTCATTGGAATCACCAACTTCCTTTGTTTTTCAGCTGCAACTGGAAGGAGGCTCCAACCCCCTAGTTTCTCAGGCTACAACCTGAGGGCAGCTCCAACTCCCCAATTCTCTGGCTACAACCAGAAGGAGGCTACAACCCCCTATGCTCTCCGGCTACAACCGGAAGGTGGCTACAACCACCTATCCTTTCCCCGTCCAACCACCCTGAAGTAGAAGTAGAATGATGGAACCAATTTCACACTATCACTGTGAGATAAATTGTTGTAAACATGTACCAATAAACCTGAACCATGCATCAACCTTTACCTAAACCTGTAATCAACCTGTACCAT
>SNQJ01S0116636.1:0-27835 GCA_010110895.2 Picea sitchensis | reverse complement strand
TGTTGACTTAGGTTAAATCCCAGGGTTAATCTTCTATTCTTCTATTGAGTTATCTTTTACTCCTTTCCTTTTCCTTTCTTAAGTCAACTTAAAAATATAACTTTTAACTTCTTGACTTTTTCCCCCCTTCAGTGTGAGACTATGACCTAGTGGGGGTGCCCAGGCCACTGAGTCTCCTCATTACCTCTCTAAGAGGTGGGGGACATTACAGGGGGTCCGAGGTTTGTTGGTCTTTCGACAATAGAAAGTGGCAATTGCGTCGAACGTGCCGTCAGAATTTGACCCAAATGCAGTAGTGTTGTCTCCCTTATATGAACTTGTCTTTGGTGGAGGATTGAAGTGGTGGAGGCCCAGTTGGAAGGGACTTAGTTTCTAGGTTCTGAACATGCTGACATGGAAGTTTTCCATTCATACACTTATGTTGATCATATTTTAATAGAAATATTCTTTTCTCGTCCAATCAATGTCTTGCAAATATTTGAATTGTTATTCCATGGGAATATTTGTTTTGAATATTGATGGATTATGCTATTATATGTGCTAAATTTATATATTATCACCATATACCTACGTATCTTGGTTGTTGAGGACATGTATATATCTTTGAGTTAAGTGCTCAACGATGGACTTCATCGAACGTCCGGATGAGGTAGGCTATTTATCTTGTCTTGTTAGCATGCTTTTTTATATAGCATACTTGAGATTAGAGTTGATTTCTGTTGTCATTTCCATCTATTGTGGTTTACCCCATGCCATAGAGTTCTTTTCCTCTTAACAAGAAGACCTTGATTTTTGTATGCTAGATGCAAATCCCCTGCACCATAACGATTATCTAGCTCTGAATCTCTATCATTTCTTTATCATTTATTATCACTGGTGGAGCCAAAGGATAATCCACTACAAATCCTTGTTGGAAATGAGAGTTTTGATGATACGGTGATCCAACAGATTCTAGAAAACTGCTCATGAAATGTGAAATCATAGCGAGGAGCATCATCATAATCTTTAGATGGTGGAAAAGTTTCAAGTTCTATAGATATGAACTCAATTTGAAATTTGAACCATTGATTATATTGACCACCAATGGAAAAATATATAAAGAAATAGTAGTGACTAACATCTCCTTGACTCAAACTAGGACAAAACCTTTCAAACAAGACAACAAACCAAAGTTAAAAAATCAACTATTATGACTAGCTAGACTATGGCATTCAAAGACAACCCATAATCTTCTCCTATCTTTGATTAACTTACATATTACACAATAATATGCAAATGGCATTACATGATGGAAAAATTATAATGCACTTTGACCTACAAATGGCTCAAAATCTAAGACACCGACATTCATCCGAGGACTCAAATTAAAATACCTACAATTATTTACAAGGTTATAAAAATTCATCCATAACTCAAGGATATATGCTTCAGTAGGACTGTGTTTGATTTTTTTGAGAAAATAGGATTCACACTAATTTCCTTCTTTTGGTTTTAGTGCTATTTGTTTGCGTTTGTCTTCATTTATGATCATCTTGATAGTGGACTTGTTCGAACTACCTCATTTCCAAGACTAGCTTCTCTAGTCAATAAGTTAGTATGGCAAACTTCAGTTCATGGATTATACTAAAATTCAAAATCAAATCCATCAGACCATAACTTCCATCTCAAAATTTTGTCAATTCCTTGTTCTAATGGTTTTTCATGCTTAAGGATTCTTGGCATGTGCATAAGATCTATTTTGACAATGAATTTTTCTAGTTTAGAAAACAATATGATTCTTGCTATGGACAATTTCATTGCCAAAATTTCTTTGTGAGTAAAGGAATATCTTATCTTTGCTCTATGGAATGTGCCTGAGGTATACATACACACTCTTTCTTGTTGTCCAATTTTTTCAATTAATACACTTGCCCAAGTAGTTTCAGATGCTATGTTTCGAGGATAAACTGGTTTTGACTAGTGGCAGAGGAAGATATGGGACGGATTTGATTTTTTCTTTTTTTCTTCTAATTGCATTAGTCACATTTTTATTCCAGGGAGTCAGATTTTCCTTTAGCCTTTGATAGAGAATACTTGCATCATTTGAGTTCTTTTTATAAAAATTCCTTATATAATTAAGGGATCCTAAAAATCTTTGCAACTAAGTTTTGTTAAGAATCACGTCACATAATTTCTACAAATTTTTAAGAACATGTGGTTGAAGAGAAATCTTACCTTCTTTAATGTAGAATCCAAGGAATTCTACCTCTTTTCTGGCTATCTCCATCTCTTTTTCTGGGATTACTAAACCATACTAAAATAATCTCTCACAAAACAATTCCAAGTGTGTTTTATGTTCTCTTAAATCTTTGGAGCAGGCTAGGATATCATCTATAAATAATAAGGAAAGGAAGATCACCTAGTATATTCTCCATCATTTTTTGGAATTTTGAAGGATCATTTTTCAACTCGAAAGGAATAACCTTCCATTGATAGTGGCCATGTGAAACAATAAAACTGTTTTGAATCTATCTTTTGGATTTATACCAATCTACCAAAATCTCAAATTTGGCGAATACATTGTAGTTTTTGATTTGGGCTAGAATAGCCTCTTTATTCGGCAAGAGATACTTGATAGGCATCAAGGATTTATTCAAACTTATGAAATTTACCACCAATCCAGGTTTTCTTCTTTTATGCTTCACATGCATATTAACATAAAATGCAGGACATGCCCATATTGGTTAGCAACTTTTTTGGATTAATCCTTTTTGTAAGAGATATGCAATCTCTTCTTTACAAAGCTTCACTTTTTCAGGACTTATAACAATTGCAGAAGCTTTTAGGTAACATCATTATATTTTCTGCATAAGGAAAGTCTACAAAATATTGTTCTTGATAACAAAATGCATCTAGTCGTTCACTGATACAACTATTCTTGATTTTAAGCGCAATACTAGCAAGATAGCTTTCAACTTTTAATTCTATTTTTTCACAAATTCTTTTAACCTTTAAAATCTTGTCTACTACTAAATCAAGATATTCATTTTCTTTAGTAGGAGGTGTGTGCACTCTTACCTTGTGTTGATCCAAACAAGGAGCCTGGATCCTTTTTCCTGCAATTTGTAATTTAACATAGCCTTTTTCAAAAGTAACTAGAATATGAGTTCTTAAGAAATATTGTCCAATCAAACATATAAATCAGAGTCATATTCATAAAAGTAAATATAAGTCTACATTCCTCTCATATATAAATAGGAAATTCCTTGGTTGTTTTAGAGATTGGTAATCTGGAACCATTGATAGCCCTTACTTTGATCTTGCATGGTTTCTTCTTGTATGGTTTCCAATAGTATATCTAGTATGGTCATAGATATGCCACATGATAACATGGCACAAGAAATTATAAAACATACAAAGAATAAGACTTATATCCATCAAATTTGAATTCAATGGATTTATTATAACTTTTTTATTTAGAACCAATGCTACATAGAGGAATTTCTTCAGGAGATTTATCAAGTTGTTCAGTGTTGACAACCTTGATTTTTTCATCATGACTTTCTATGATTTCACCTGATTCATTATAGTCAAAATATCCTTTATAAACTTCACCACATAAGACTCTTTCTATTTCTTATTTAGAAGATTCATCAACTTGCTTTCTTAATGCCATTAATTGTTCATTAATGCTCTGATATTATTTTTCTAATTTTTTACTTTTTCTTCGACTTCCTTTTTGTCATGTTCTAAAAAAAGATATCTTCGCATATATCTTATCCTATTTATAGAGATGAGTAGTTTAAGAGTCACTCCTATCACTTATCTGATTGATATCATCCTCAAAGCTTCTCCAAAAATCTGTTTCAATTTTTGCTTTGGAGGTTTTGAGAGGAGGTTGAAGCGGTAAAGATTTTTGATTAGTGATCACCATGCTACCATGGTGGACAAAATAATAGATTTAAGGGTAGCAAGCCATTCAAGGAGGATGGGTCGTGCACACATTTTATGAATAGTAAGGGGAACACGTTCATGTTGAAGTTGAGTAATTTTATCTAAATAATCAAGATTACAGGAAAACATACCAAAAAAAACAAAAAACTTTAGAAGTGGGAACATCATCATTAGAAGAGGATAAAGATCGTTTAGAATAAATATTACAATTAGAAAAATCTTCAACAACTTCATCAATACATGAGTAATCATAATCCTAATCAGAGGAAAAAGTATATTCAAAGTCTTAATAAGCAGGATCATCACAATCATCTTGTTGCATAATTATTTTGAAATCAAAATGTGTAGGTTTTCATAGTTCCTCACAATGTTAATTTCGGATTTCTGGAATTATAACTGTGGAGTGTCCACTTGAAATGTTGGACATTTCAAACTTCCTACACACAATTATAATTCTAGAAATCCTAAGTTAATATTTTGAAATCAACAATAATAGAAAACACCTTATAATTTTGTGAGGTTTGGACCTTTGACAAAAAGTTGTCTTGGGATGAAATTTCTAATAGCTAAGGTGGAATAATGTTTTTTTTTTTTTTCATCTTTTACATCCATATCCATATTTACACCTGGTTTTTTTTATTGATTAATTTGGCCTTGCAACCAAAATTAAATGTTTCACTCATAGAATTGTATAGAGAAAGGGTAAAGCAATTCTATTGCTTAAATGTTTTATCCTTGCATTTGTCTTTCAAGATTTTTTCAATTTCTAGATGTATTCCTACAAGGGACAATTTCTTAATATCAATCCCTTAACTTTTAAATCTAGCATATACTAGACTTGGAATAGGGAAAGGGAATGATCTCAAATAATGCGAGAGTTAAAATGTTTTTTTGGCTTCTTTATTTTGTACAATAGTTCCTGCATAACACATTTATAATTGGCTTATAATTGTCTCGTAAAGCCAAATTGCGGAGTTTTTTTTTTTATAAAAATAGATTGACATATTGTTGTGACTCATCAGTGTCGTCACCATAAAATTATTCACTGACTGAAGCAATTAAACTTTGGAAAGGAGTAAGACCATCTAAAATGTAGTTTCTTACTTCCTCCCCTAATTTAAACCACCACTTGGATAAATTTCACGTGAATCCCCATGTTATCCTAAGTGTAATTTCTTTTCTAGTCAGTTTATTGTAGGAAAGGCCCTTTTTTTCTTCTTCCCATATCCAACTTCCAATTCTCCATCTTAAAATTACTTCTATTGCAAATTGACTATCAAAAGGGAATTCTTTATGGTGCATTATGGTGCACCTGGAAAGATTATAGAACACAAGTAGCTCCAACTACCCTCAATAGAGTCATAGACTCATGCATCAACTTGATTTGTACTCTAGAACTATAAGAAACTTCTTTTTCTTAGATTGTCTACATCTCAACTGCTAGCAAGATAATATGATTAATTTGGCTCAAAGATACTTTAAAATATTTCATAGAACTTAGATAAAACTCAATAAGATAGAAAATTCTTTTATTGATAGGGAAATATAAATACAAAACACTCAATATGAGAGTCGTTGTGCCTAGAAAGTGCCAAAATGGCTGTTGGACTACATCAATCAATCAATCCAAGAGAGATAGAATGGTCGCATCACTCTATGCTCAATCCCCGAGAGAGACTAAGAAGAATCAATTAAAATAGCTCCTCAATAAATTAATATTGCAATGGGTTGGTTGTTGATCTTAACTTCCACTTCAATCACGTGGGAGTGAAACTCAACTTTCTTGTTATCCAGGGCTACATAGATCCTTGGTACATTTTCCCCATGTCTTCAATTGTATCATCCTGATGTATATTATGAATAATTCTCACTTTTTCAGCTCTATGAGGGAAATCTCTGTACATGTGATCTTCCTCACAACCCCAACTTTTCATAGGTTGTTTCCTTGGTCTTTGTCCCATTGTCTCTATCATTCTGGGCTCCTTAGGAGTTGTCTATCCTTGAGAATTATTTCTGAATAATGGTTGCTTGGTCCCCTTCTTCCTCTGTTCCATCTTTCCTTTCTTCTTATTTTCCCAAGCCTTTTGGAAATTTGGTCTTCCTAAATTATGATCATAGAGGCATTTACCTCTCCTTATGGTTTTCTCAATTTTCTTGGTATCATCATACTGTATATTATCATTGAAAAATTGATGGCAGCCCACTCAGGTACCTCTAAATCTTAACTTGTTCATCCTTGATGAAAACAACATATTTCAATAGCTCCAAGAATCTCCTTTCATACTCATCTATGATCATACTCCCAAGCTTGATTTCAAATAAATCCTTCATTTTATTATCATAGTAACATTTAGTTAAGTATTTTCTTTTTTAATTCCCTCAAAGTAACCTTCTTCTCATCAATGTGTTGCACTTGCAAAAATCGGTCCCACCACATTGATGCTTTTCCTTTGATCTGGTAGATGGAAATTCTCCTTTCTTCCTGTGAAGAGTAAGTATGTAACTGGAATTACTTCCTCATGCCCAACAACCAGGTCTTTGCAACCTCATCTTTCTTGTGATCACCATCAAATGTAGGAGGCTTAATATTATTCATTTCTCCTTGTAGCTCATCTACCCCAGACCTTCTCTTATGGTTTTTGACAAGAGATGGACTTGAACTTTTGTATTTTATCCTAAATGAATGCCTTGGGGAGTGATGGTGATTCCTGTCAACACTTATTGCTTCTCTTCCTTTATCATGAGACCTATTAATCCTTGACTTTATTGATTTTGTCTCCTTATCCATTTTCTTCTCTATTCTATCCAAACTATGCAACAACTTGATGTTGAAGCCATCATGTTGCTCCTTGTATTTTATAAGCCTCTCATTATCAGCCTTATAACTTTGGACAACTTTTTGTAGAGTCTTTATGGTCTCCACCAAGTTCATGCTTTCCTCCTTGCCTTCTCTATGCTCATTAGATTTTGTACCTTCATTACCCATGCTGACACACAACCCCCTAAATTCATCCTCATGTCTGCAAGCCCTCTGTGCATATTCCATGCCTCTATTCTCTCTGTTGATTCTGATATGCTCTAGTTTACTTTAAATTTGCAAAATGTGTAGGAAATAAGATTTGTTATACTAAATAAATTAGCAAATCTAATCATTTATGCACTATTCTGCCTTTTAAAACACTAGAAATAGTATTTCTATTTTCTCATGAATTTGACTGCTCAATTCACATTTCTAGGTGAATATTTGGACTCCTTTGTCCAATACCTTCCCAAAGATTTCTTTCTTTCTCAATTATGAGCCTTGAGTAGAAAGTTGTGGTCATTTGAATATTACTCATTTCCTCCTTCTGTTCACCTCTCAACCAGGTGCAATTTTTAGCTATACTTATGCATCCTTGCACCTACTCCTTTAGAAATTTGATAGGATCTCAACTAGGTTACTTTCATGATCATATTCCAGACATTTTTTCTAAGTTTCACCTTGATATAAGCTTTAGGCTGCTAGATACAGTCTACAAAAGTTTCGGGCCAATTTATCTTTTTAGTCTTGAATGCTACATGTGCCTTCTATGTCCTCCTATGCATTTTTAGGTGGACTTACTTTTTGTCGTGTTCTAAAAAATGTATCTTCTCATATCTCTTTTCCTATATGTAGATATGAGGAGTTTAAGAGTCACTCCTATCACTTATATGATTGATATCATCCTCAAAGCTTCTCCAAAAATATGCTTCAATTTTTGCTTTGGAGGTTTTGAGAAGAGGTTGAAGTGGTAAAGATTTTTTATTAGTGATCACCATGCTACCATGGTGGACCAAATAGTAGATTTAAGGTTAGAAATCCATTCAAGGAGGATGTGTCGTGCAGACATTTTATGAATAGGAAGGGGAACAAGTTCATGTTGAAGTTGAGCAATTTTGTCTGAATAATCAAGATTACAGGAGGGAAAACAAAAACAACTTTAGAAGGGGGGACATTGTCATTAGAAGAGGATACATATCGTTTAGAAGAAATATTACAATTAGAAAAATCTTCAACAACTTCATCAATACATGCATAATCATAATCTTGATCAGAGGAAGAAGTATATTCAAAGTCATCACAATCATCTTGTTGCATAATTATTTTGAAATCAAAGAGTGCAGGTTTTCACAGTTCTTCATAATGTTAACTTGGGATTTATGGAATTATAACTGTGGAGTGTCCACTCGAAATATTGGGCGTTTCAAATTACCTACACAGTTATAATTCTATAAATCCCAAGTTAATATTTTGAAATCAACAATGATAGATTTGGCTTTTACAAAAGTTTTTCTAGTAGGACATTTTTTAGCCAAGTGGCCTAGTTTTTTCAAAGAGAAAACACCTTATAGTTTTGTGAGGTTTGGACCTTTGACAAAAGGTTATATTGGGATGAAATTTCTAATAACTAGGGTGGAATAATGTTTTTTTTTTTTTTTTTTGTTGCATTTTTTACATCCATATCCATATTTACACCTGGTTTTTATTGATTAATTTGGCCTGCAACCAAAATTAAATGTTTCACTCATAGAATTGCATAGAGAAGGGGTAAAGAAATCCTATTGTTTTTTTAGCAACTTATGAAATTCTTTATCCTTGCATTTGTCTTTCAAGATTTTTCAATTTCTAGATGTAATCCTACAAGGGACAATTTCTTAATATCAATCCCTTAACTTTCAAATCTAACAGATACTAGATCTGGAATAGGGAAAGGAATGATCTCAAATAATACGAGAGTTAAACTGGTTTTCTGGCTTCTTTATTTTATACAATAGTTCCTGCATAACACATTTATACTTGTCTCATAAAGTCAGTTTGCTGAGTTTTTGTGATAAAAGTAGATCGACATATTGTTGCGACTCATCAATGTCGTCACCATCAAATTATTCACTAATTGAAACAATTAAACTTTGGAAAGGAGTAAGACCATATAAAATGTAGTTTCTTATTTCCTCTCCTAATTTAAACCACCACTTGGATAAATTTCACATGAATCCCCAAGTTATCCTAAGTGTAATTTATTTTCCAGTCAGTTTATTGTAGGAAAGGCCCTTTTTTGTTTTTTTCCCAACCTTCCCATATCCAACATCAGATTCTCCATCTTAAAATTACTTTTATTGCAAATTGACTATCTTATCCAAGAAAAGATAAAGAAAAAGGGAATTCTTTATGGTGCACATGGAAATATTAAATAAAACAAGTAGCTCCAACTACCCTCAAGAGATTCATAGACTCATGCATCAACTTGATTTGTACTCTAGAACTATAAGAAACTTCTTTTGCTGAGATTGGCTACATCTCAATTGCTAGTAAGATAATATGATTTGGCTCAAAGAGACTTTAAAATATTTCATAGAACTTAGATAAAACTCAACAAGATAGAAAAATCTTTTATTGATAGGGAAATATAAATACAAAACACTCAATATGAGAGCCATTGTGCCTAGAAAGTGCCAAAATGGTGATTGGACTACCTCAATCACTCAATCTCAGAGAGCTAGAATGGTCACATCACTCTATGCGCAATCCTTGAGACAGAGTCAGAAGAATCAAGTAAAATAGCTCCTGGATAAATTAAAATAACAATGGGTTGGTTGTTGATCTTACCTTCCACTTCAATCATGTGGGACTGAAAATCAACTTTCTTGTTATCTAGGGCTACATATATCCTTGGTACATTTTCCCCACATCTTCAACTATATCATCCCGCTTTATATTATGAGTAATCCTCACTTTTTTAGATCTATGAGGGAAATCTCTGTACATGTGATCTTTCTCACAACCCCAACATTTCATTGGTTGTTGCGTTGGTTTTCATCCCAATGTCTCTATCATTCTCGTCTCCTTAGGAGCTGGATGTCCTTGAGAATTATTTCTGAAGAATGGTGGCTTGGTCCCCTTCTTCCTTTGTTCCATATTTCCTTTCTTCTTGTCTTCCGAAGCCTTTTGGAAATTTGTTCTTCCTAAATTATGATCATAGAGGATTTTTCCTCTCCTTATGGTTTGATCCATTGTCTTGGGATCATCATGTTATATCTTATCATTGAAAAATTTATGGCAACCCATTCGGGTACCTCTGAATCTTAACTTGTTCATCCTTGATGAAAGAAACATATTTCAACAGCTCCAAGAATCTCCTTTCATATTCATCTATGATCATACTCCCAAGCTTGAGATCAAAGAACTCCCTCATTTTCTTATCATAGTAACATTTAGTTAAGTATTTCTTTTTAAAATACCTTTTGAATTCCCTCAAAGTAACCTTCTTCTCATCAATGTGTTGCACTTGCACAAGCTGGTCCCACCACATTGATGCTTTTCCTTTGATCTGGTAGATGGAAATTATCCTATTAAGAGTAATTATGTAACTGGAACTACTTCATCATGCCCAACAACCAGGTCTCTGCATCCTCATATTTCTCAAGCTCATCATCAAAGGTAAGAGGTTTAATATTATTCATTTCTCCTTGTAGCTCATCTACCCCAGACCTCCTCTTATGCTTTCTGACAAGAGATGGAATTGAACCACTGTGTTCTCTCCTAACTGGATGCCTTGGGGAGTGATGGTGATTCCTGTCAACACTTCTTGCTTCTCTTCCTTTATCATGAGGCCTATGACTCCTTGACTTGCTTGATTTTGTCTCCTTATCCATTTTCTACTCTATTCTATCCAAACTCTGCAACAACTTGATGTTGAAGCCATCTTGCTTCTCCTTGGATTCCATAAGCCTCTCATTATCAACATTATAACTTTGGACATCTTTTTGTAGACTCTTTATGGTCTCCACCAAGTTCATGCTCTCCTCCTTTCCTTCTCTATGCTCATTAGATTTTGTACCTTCATTACCCATGCTGACACACAACTCGACTTCATCCTCATGTATGTAAGCCCTCTATGCATTTTCCATGTCTCTATTCTCTCTTTTGATTTTGATATGTTCTAGTTGCCTTTAAATTTGAAAAATGTGCCGGAAATAAGATTTTTTATACTAAATAAATTAACAAATCTAATAATTTATGCACCATTCTACCCTTTAAAACACTAGAAATAATATTTCTATTTTCTTGTGAATTTGACTGCTCAATTCACATTTCTAGGTGAATATTTGGAGTCCTCTATCCAATACATTCCCAATGACTTCTTTCTTTCTCAATTATGAGTCTTGAGGAGGAAGTTGTGGTCATTTGAATATTACCCATTTCCTCCTTCTGTTCACCTCTTAACTAGGTGCAATTTTTAGCTGTACTTATGCATCCTTGCACCTGATCCTTTAGAAAATTGACAAGATCTCAACTAGGTTACTTCATAATCATATTCCAAACATTTCCTTCTAAGTTTCACCTTGATTTGAGCTTCAAGTTGCTAGATACAGTCTGCAAAAGTTTCGGGCCAATTTATCTTTTTAGTCCTGAATGCTACATGTTCCTTCTATGTCCTCTTGTGCATTTTTAGATGCAATTTTTTTTTCTTGGAATACATAGATATATTCTATGGATAAAGATATATTTTTATACTACTCCTGTGTCCCAATTCGATTCCGGAGTAGGAAGTTATGTCCCATCAAAAGTTAATTGGGTCTCAAAATTTACCTTGCACTATTTGTCCTGTAACTTCCTCATACTAGCTCTATTTGATGAATAGTTTACACCGTTAGAAAACTATCTCTGAACTCTTTCATTTGAGTTAAAAATATGTAGTATACCTTGTACCTTGGTATACTCTATTGTTATGATTTTTGTTTGCCTAAAAATGTTGTTTAGGCCTCTGAAAATGGCCTACAAAAACATGACCTGGAAATCACTACAATTTTCTAGTAATTTTTATTAATTTCTGAAAACATTATGTAAATATCATTGACTCGGATGATGACATGGCATCCTAGTCCACCTGAAACCCTTGGAAGGATTCCATGTCATCTCCTGGCCACCTTGGCATGGCCCCGTTGGCCCGTTTCTCCTACTTCCTTCATTTTCCCCTTCATTGGCATGAACATTTTATTTTTTGGTCTCCACACATCCTTAGATGCCATATGGCGCATTTTCATTGAGTCACAGGGATGGGAAATCCCCATCCTAAACCCATTTACCTTGGTGAAAAAAGTTTCATGTCATTTTAATCCAATGGTCGACGATCGAAGGGTGTCGACGGTGATCACCGGTCATTGTCGCATCGTGACGCCCCTTGCCCCATCGAACGTTAACAAAGTGGGGGAGGATGTCGCAATGAATACCATTGGTATTCAACAAAATGATGTGTTTTAATTTGTTCAATTTTTCCCCCCTTGGTGGTTTTCAAAACTTCCAGGGGACCTCGCTCCCCCTCACAATAAGGTTTCGCGGGTTTGGCTCATGGTTCTGCAGGGCAGTAGGCTCCCGCCACTGTGGCGCCATTTCACCTTCCAGCTACCGCTTGCCACACATGCTTCCACTACCACCATGGCCCAACCACTATGGCAGTACACATCACCTCTTTACCACACCAACTGACATGTGTCCCCCACATCATGCTGATGTCAACGACATACGAACATACCCAAAATTTCCCAATTTTTTCTGAATTTTCCAAAAATGCCCAAAATACATAATTTCATATTTTCTTTTTTGGGCTGCCATTGAAGCTTTGTTCTTAGCTTCATATGGCCATTTTTTTCCTAGTGGAAAAAAAATCGACCCATGCTCGTGCAATTTTGACTCCTATATGTTGAATTTCCCCATAATTGCATTACCGAAATTGGGGCTTTTGCCCAATTTCGCTCAATTTTGAGATGGGCACCAATATGGCCACTCTATAATTTCCAAATTCGGCCATCCACAAGCCCAAATTTTCCCTAATTAGATACTGAAATGGATTATTTTTAATTCCTGGGATCGATTCTCCCCATTTTCTCTTGATATTCTTTCAATTTCACTGTAATAATATTATTAAATGAATTACAGACTTCCATCGAAATTAATTTTCTTCCAATTTTCACTTCAACACTCTATTAACTTAGCCCATGCAAGCTCAATGTCAAAACTAGTGCTCTGATACCACATTGTAGCATCCCCATCCCCAAGCTGGGCAATGCCACATAAAATTTCCAACTCTGATACCATTTAAAGTACTGATAATTCTCTGCATAAGAACAAAATTAAGAAAACTAACAACAAATTTATACATGCAACATATACATGAAATATCCATCACAAAAGATACATAAATAATGAAAACATTTAAAATAAAAACATAAGATACACTTATATTCTAAATAAACCACCAACCACATGCAGACCTCATGATTTCCTCCCAACCATAAAATTTACTGCTCTTAACCTCTCAGCAGCGGGTCACCCCCGAGTTGGGGATAAAACTTTACCAAGGCAAAGGAATCCTAAGCCAAGATAAAGTTTGTCAACAACCAAAATGCTCAGACTAAGGTGTCAACTCTAGCAAACAACCTATAGTCTCTCATTGCCCACATGCCTGTCACACCCCAGGAAGTGTGCCCCTTCTCTTCTCAATAGTCCTTTAGCTACCCCACTTCCCTTGTGAGGCTTCAACAACATGCCAGACATGAAGCCTCAGAGCCTTGTAGTTGCATCTTGGCACCTTGGGAAAACAATTCCCAACATTTCTCCCACTTGGAGAGAATGCTCACAGGTCTGACAACCTACTTCTTCAATAACACACAAGCTTGACAAATTGCCTCTTCAACTCAATTTACCTAGGTTCACTGTCTAGAAACAACTTCCTATCTCCCTAAGTGTTGGTATGGCAGATGGATGCAGAAGGTACGAAAGTTAAGGTTGGACAAGTGAAAATAATGAGTGAAAATGAATGGTAAAAATGTACTACATTCCCCAATTATATGTCCATGTTCCCAACTTAACACTTGTCATGTTGGGAACTACCTTCAACCCACTTGCCCCCCCACTTGGGCGATATTCCCCCATCATCAGGAACTTAGGATATATTATATCCATAAATTAAAATTTAGACTTTTTAGGAATATTAATATAATATTCCTTTGAGCTTAAGCCCCCTTGGCTTAGCCCCATTTCTAGACTCTTAGCCCCCCTTTCCCTTTCTAGTGGAGTTTAGTCCCCCATGATTTTTTGTTTGGTTGGTCTGTAGTAGTGATATATTTTTCATTAATATCTGAGTGTAATTACATTCTACAAAGATATGCTCATTGACCTTTTAGCTTCTGACTCTCCAACCTAATAACCACACAGGAACTCTAGCCCCAAAATACATATATAAAGAGGCACTCTGGCCCAAAATGTCCTGGCTCACCAACCTATAGATATATTACATTTACAATAGGGGTTCAACCTAGGGGTATTACAGGTACACAACCAACATTGACAAGCCATGTGGTCCAAAGTTTGTTGTTTTGTTTTTCTTCTGGACTCTTGTTCAAGAACCACTTGTAGGAACAAGACCAATGGAAATTCTTGTCATGTCTGGCTAGTGAATTGAAAATATCACCACAAAAGGGCTCGATTATTCTTCTATTTTCCATACCTTTTTTAATAGACTTGACATAGGTGAACCTTATGAATAATAGATTACTGAGCTCCAACTTATTTAAAGCTAACTACATGGAACATATTTACTAGGATTTCCTTTCCACACATATGAACTATCTTTGAAAGATGCGTAATCATAATTAGAAACCATTAAGTACTTCATAGAACAACAAGGCATTTACTTTGCATTATTACTGTTCATCGCCCTTTCTTCGTAAGTCGGAGCAAATCAACTTGTCATAAAAGATTCAGGTTTAGTGGCAATTACATGGCTTGTCAAAATCTATGCTGAAAAATTATTGGATGTGTAAAAAACGTGAATTGCAGAAGATATGAGTGTTCCGAGTGTGGAGATATGATAGTAGAAAAATATTCGACACAAGGTGAAAAATTGCTAAGTAAAGATCCTTTTGATGACAAGTTTTTTGGAAGATGTTTACATCTTGAGTTAGTACATCATCTACATGAGGGATATCTATAGCTTCAATACTAGCCATCAATTTACAGTTCTTGTTGTTTGACAATTTCTATGAAGTTAATGTCCATGACATTTTCTTTATGTTTAGCAAGGAGATTTGCCCATCGACCTTCTCTAAATTGTTGTTGGAGCAATATTGTTACTAGAGGATGTGCTACATAGGTTATTCACACAAGAACATTGTTTTCTTTTTCTATCTGCTATACGTGTGTTTTTTTAAATGCTCTTTCATATATGTGAAAGTTATGAATAATATATTATGGAGGTTGAATTACTTTAAGGCCAAATACATAGGGAATATTTACTAAAATGTCCTTTCCACACTTGAGTTAGTTACAAAATACGGGGAATGATAAATACAAACCATTAGGTAGCTCATAGAAAAACGTGACATTTACTTCGCAAAAGTGTTAAATAGCCTTCGTTTTTTCACAAATCCAAGAAAATCAATGTGCCATAAATCACTCGTTTATTGTGCCAATTACGTGGATTTTTTAGAATCCCTAGTGTGGAAGCGGAGGATTGTGCAAGGATCGATGCTATGAATTACTCACACTAGGGTTGAAAATAGAATTAGAAGTTCTGATTGTGCGGGCCATATATGTGTATGGAGAGGATAGGTGCAGAAAATATAGGTGATCACGGTGCATGGATATAGTGATTGCAAAAGACTATGCACGACGTGAAAAAAAAAAAAAAGGATTTTGACTAGGAATTTTTTGAAAAATAGTGCATTGATAGAAGAATTTCATACAAGATTTGTATTGATAATTTTGTACTATACTAGCCAGTACATGTGCTATTAACACAAAAACACTCCTTTCTTATTATAACTACCATACTTTTGCAGATGTTATGTAAAAATCTTGTGGCAATCGAATGTGTTTCAGAAATTTCCTTATCAAAAGGTGTTTTCTATGTAGTGATTATTTACAGTTTGTATAGTCCTTTGTGTTGGTTGTATACGTTGGCGTCGAGAAACCTGTCTTCTGCGTGTGTGTACTTCATGGGGGATATTTATAGCTTCAATACCAGTTATTGATTCACAATCTTTGTTATCTGATAATCTCGTCCAAGTTGATGTCCATGTCACATTGTTGAAATTTTGCAAGAGAGTTTTCCCATTGACGTTCTCCAAATTGTCGCTAAAGAAATATTGTCACTGGAGGATGTGGTACATAAGCTATGCACACAAAACTGCTAGTTTCTTTTTCTATCTGTTATACCTGTGATTTTTTCAATGGACTTTGATATGTGTGAAATTTATGAATAATATATTATAGAGGTCAAATTTCTTCAGAGAAAAGTGCATGAGGAGTATTTACTAAAATTTCCTTTCCACACCCGAATTAGATACAAAATATGGAGGATGATAAATACAAACCATTAAACAAGAAATAGAAAAGCGTGACATTTGATTCGCACTATTCCTAAATAACCTCCATTTCTTGGAAAATCTAAGAAAATTGATGTGCCATAAATCACTCTCTTAGCGTGCAAATTAGTTGGCTTTCCAGAAACGCGAGTGCAAGACCATTGAAAATGAAAAAGCATTGAAGTGCAAGGGACTGAAAAATGATCAGTGGTATGAATTGTCTGCACAAGGATTGAAAATAGAATTAGAACAAGTATTGGCTGTCTGGGGGATATACCTGTGCAGAGTGTGGATGTGAAAAAGATATAGGTATACATAAAGCAGAGATATGGTCATGGAAAAGGGCTTCACACAATGTGAAAAATGGATAAGTAAAAAGGCCTTTGACTAATAAGTTTTCGAAAGATAGTGGATTGACAAAAGAATTTTATACAAGATTTTCATTGAGAATTTTGTACTGGAGTAAAGGGTACAAGAGATAGCATGAAAAAAATATTCCTTTATTTTAATTGTGATGCTTCTGCAAATCTTATATAAAATACTTGTGCCATTCTACTGCAAATCGACACTTTTTTTACCTAGCATTTTTTCACAGTTTTTCCAGTGTTTTTCATTAGTTGTATGCAATCACTTCATGCATACATGTCTTATGCATGTCTGTACTCGACATAGGCGCATTCCTTCCATAGGAAACAATTCATTTCTAGCACATGTTAAGATAATTCATAGCATCCATCGTCTCGCACAACACACCACACAATTGTGACAAGGGATTCGATTTGCACCATAACTGACGCATTTATAGTATGTTGATTTGCTACGATTTGTGAGGAGGGAAGACACCTAGCCAATTAGAAATAATGAAAATAAAATGTCCTACCTTTCAATGGACTGTTCAATGTGTCTATCTACCGTTACTTGTATTTTGAAGAAAATTATGTTTGGAAAACAAGTTTTAGTAAATGGGCGTGATGTAGCTAGCTTTAAAGAAATCCAATCTCTGCAATGTATTTATGTTAGAGAATTTTCTAGACAGAAAGTGTTTTACTTAGTCATTCTCCACATTATGTGGAGCCTTTTTCCATCGCCATGTGTAGGCACCCCACACAACTATATCTTTCGCACAGTGGCACAATGATTTCTCCAGTTGTGATGAGCCTTTTGCTATTACCATGTGTCTGGATTCCGCACAAGTGCATCTTCTGCACCTCCACATTTCACACACGTATATGACCTGCACAACAAACAAGCTATCTTAAATCCTTGTGTGAAAAAATGATAAGATTCATCCCTCTTCACTTCGATGCCTTGTTTTCAAATCTTTTTAGAAAAATTCATATAACTCAGGCGTCTTCATTTTCGTGCTTCCACACTCTAAGGTAATGTTTTTCTTTCACAAATATCCAAATTAGATACATTTTTACTTTGCAATTTCTCACATTGCGTGGAGGATTTTGCAATGACCATATCTTTGTAGTGTGCACAATCATATCTTCAACACTTGTGAAATCTACAGAGATGTCTCTCACACAGGAAAGAGTTGGGTCTATTTTCATCTTTTGTGTGCAAAATTCATGACTAATCCATCTACATATGGACATATCCACGCCTATGCACCTCTGCATTCCGTACAACTATATCTTCAACGCTCCCGCATTCCGCACATGTATATCCCCGCATTCTGCACATAAAGAAATTGAAAAACAATACATAGAACTCATCACACATGCACGATGACACTGTCTTCATTCAATGCTTATCCCACATGTAGGATGCCACTGTCTTTGTTTAACGTAAATTTTCCATGCACTTGAAAATCATGCAACATATTAACATTATTTGGTTTCTTTTGCAAATACATTTCATATTGCATTTCTGTCAAGCCATGAAGCAACTCATGTAGTATAGGTTCCCTAGCAGTGCATTGCACATTATTGTTGTCCATTGTGCATATATTAACACTTATACAATGCTTATATATAAAAGGGAATCTATAATTACATCTTACATAGTCAAACATTGCATTTTTTTTATCAAAGCAGATGTGCATGCAAGAGAGTTGCAGATTGCACAAATAGGTTCAAATGGAGTTGAATATTCATTTGCTTATATCATTGCACATTCAGCTTGGTTATACAATACAAAGCTTAATAATTTAAACTATGCATGCGTATGTGTTTGTTTTCAAATAATCTTGTACACAAGATTTGTAGATAGAGTTGTCAATCTATACTTACAACATTTGTTGAGCCAATCAGTTTTTTTAGATCTTTGACTACTTCTATTGTGACTTTTATTATAAATATCAATTTTGTTGTGCGAAACACCTTTTTCTTTTGCATCTCTCCTCCTGGTTATATTTTTAAATAGAAAAATGAGAAATTTCTCTGTCTGCAATTGTTGTTCCAATGAAGCGAAGACATGTTCATATGTCTCAAACAATTGCAAATGATATATAAAATATTGTAATTTTATATAAATTGACCTAAGATATATCAGTATATAAATGAGAAACATTGACCAGGGAAAAGCATACTGTTTATTTTTCATCCTCCGTGTTTCCATATTTTGTATGCAAACTGTATTGTGATCCAACTTTTCTAGCGAGGGTGACCACAAATCCAATAGTGTTGATTGGATACATGTCTGTATTGTTTTAAATTTTTTTGACTGTTGTGTTTGGTACAAAATTGTATTCTTTACACATTGGAGGCAATGTTTCTATGACACTTGATTCAAGTAGCGATATAATACGATTGCAATCCTCACATTCATAGCCACTTTTTGGTAGACTTTTGAATTTTGTAATAGATATTCCAACTCCGGGAACAATCTTTTTCTCATGTCTTTCAATGAGGTGTGCATGAATAGTCAATGTAAGTGTCACCATGCCATTTTCATCTTTCATATCAACACGCAAGATTTTTCATGATCTATTTGTTTTATCCAAATATATGTTGTAAACAATCATCGTGTCTCCAATGAATACTTCTCCAATTCTGCAATTTTTCAAGTCCTCTATTGATACAATATTCTGAGTTGCATAGCTACATGATCGCATAAAAATCACAAAAAATAAGCATTTGAGACAATATTCAGAGTTGCAGAGTTTCATTATTGTATGTCAATGACATAAAATAAACAATATGAAGAACAATTTCCATATATTTTTTCCCAACTGCACAATCTACATTTTTATATACATACCTTTCCAATTTCTCTTATTGCACATGGATAATTGCTTCACCTGTTCCCATTACACTCGACTCTCCAACATTGATTGCTTCAATTCCAGTTATACCTATTTTTCTTGAAATGAACATAGCAATTTGCAAATGGCATAAGCACCTGATGCAATTTTTTGTCATGTCGACAAGAGAGTGTTTATAAATATCTTCCTATGTGTTGGTGGATATCACAATGTGCAGATGGGAAATAGCTTATGCAAATTTACCTCTGACTCTGTTGTTGGGTGGATGTTTATGATGCACCAGTACTAATACTTCCCTGGCTCATCCAACTTCTCTTTCTTGGAACATGGAATATGTGAATGATAAGCACATACAATATATTATATATTATGTTTACATTGACATATTCCCCTCTCTTTTTTTCTATTTTTTTCCAGATGTATATCAACTATGCAATAGACAAAAGCACATTGTACACCACACAATACATAGTACTGCAAAAGTGCTAATTATATGTAGAAGATTAAATTTCAAAAATGCCTGCAAATGAAAAATATTTTCCAAGTGTAACAAACTCTGTGATGAACATTGAATCTTTAACAATGTTCATTACAATTGTTTTCTACTTTTTGTTATATGATGTATATGCATTTGCACAACACTTAGAACCAGATTTTGTAATTGAAATGCATCAGTAATGAGAAATTAGTGCCACAATGATTGCATGTTATTATGGAATTGTAAAAGTACCATACCATGGCAGAGTACATTTAAGTTATTGAGAAACACACACAAAAATCATAGCAAGATCCTAACACCCAACACAAGATTTTACATCTATAATCTTTGGCATTGTTATATGGTAGAAAATTACTTAAACACCTCGAAAGTTATGGATGCATGCACTAACTCGATTTCTCCTGGTACACATCAACAAAGCAACAGTAGAAAAGTCGGTGACAGTCAAGCATCAATGACTTGCCTACTATAACATACATAGGTCAAATTCATTGTCAAGTCTCAAAGAATTACATGAATTAGTTTATCATACCACCAACTTAACACACGAAGTAGACATACAAGTAAACAACATGTATAATTGCGCATCCATCAGCAAGACAAGACCTACTCCAGCTACATAGGAGAACAAGACAACTTGAAAATTCGTCAAATTTGCATATATCAACCAACGAGTGAAGATATGGGAAACACATAGGACACTGGAAATGATAGCACTCTTTCATAGGGGACCTAAGGGATACACGATGTTTTGAAGCATCGAAGCGTTAAGCAATCTGATCCAGCCATATCATGGAAGTACGATCGATGCAGATAGTTATGATACCACATTGTGCAAGGGCCATTAGGAGTACAAAGAATAATTTCCACTACATAAAAAATTAAAGGAATAAAGATCCAAATTGCAACATATCAGTACAGGAACACCGGTGCATGGAGCCAACATGAAAATCTAAACGTCATGACACCAATTTTCGGTTGTCTTCCCAACTATTTATATGACTTGTCAGGGCCATAATATTAGAATCCAATCTACATTTCTCCACAAATAGAGATCCCACTAGTTCTCAATTGAGCAGTTCCACCATCCATCCAATCATTAGGTCCATTTATCCCAGGAATTCTAGTTTGATCACAAATTCCCTGCATGTATGGATTATCCTAGAAAACATGTGATTTATTACAGTCAAAAGTTCATGCACACCACTTTCAGTCCCATAGTTTTGTTCTCACGTCGGTTGACACTGAGAACACAAATGTTGGGAAGGGGACCCAACCTATAGTTCATGAGCAAGATGCCTAGCCTTTCCAAACAATTTCTTGAACTATGCTTCGAAGGTCTTGCGGTTCGCTATGTCTCTGATCCAACATCTACTTTGCATGCCACCATGGATCAACACCATTGTTGAAACCAGTGGGTCAATTCTATGGACTTTCCCCTCTATTGGTTGTAGTTTTTCTCCTCCTCGTTATCAACCAAGATGAACTAGACA
This sequence comes from Picea sitchensis, assembly GCA_010110895.2. Taxonomy (NCBI): domain Eukaryota; kingdom Viridiplantae; phylum Streptophyta; class Pinopsida; order Pinales; family Pinaceae; genus Picea; species Picea sitchensis. The sequence goes on along the minus strand of SNQJ01S0116636.1, from coordinate 6,315 downwards.
CAAGGATTATGGTGGCTATGTTTGTTGGAGCGATTACTTGGTCCTAACCATTTGCAAGTGCCCAAGTAACTGGGAAAAATTCTAGCTACAAGACTTGGGATAGCCATGGATTGGATTTCTGGAATGTAGGATGATGTATGTCTACACTTTGTCAGTCCAGAGGAATCCCAAGCATAGAGACATCGACAACCCAAAAAAATGTACAACAAATATAATTGCCAAATTTGGGATGACTATACTAATTTGAAAAGTTGTGTCGAGATACAACAACAACTTAGAAAAATGGTTTTCACTTTCTCAAGCAATGTGCAGGTATCCAACCTAGCCACATTCAAAACTCTCACAATTCAAGATATATTTTTTTTTGACATTGTAGTACCACTTGAGTTGAGGACGACCAAGCTAATAGCATTCGAAGAGTGTTAAGAACCAAATGTTAGTGTTAGAAGTATGCAATAGGGTGCAATCTATGGAAAAATAAACCATCATGCACCAAATGTCAAAATTGACCTTGATTTCTCTTCTTGTTTCTCTATACTAGTCGTTTCATCAAGCAATGGGGTTACCACATACAAATAAATAAGATTATGTTGGTCACAAATCATATTACCGTTTTACAAATAAGCATCAAATGACAAGACAACCACATATTAACAAGATAGATACCACAGTGCAGAGCCATGCAACCATTATTGAAATAAGCAGAGTACATAACACAATTCTATGAAATGTACTAGTCTTCATTTTTATGTATCGTTCGTATCAAATGAAAATAATCCAAAGTATGTTTCTTTTTGCAATCCAATGTGTCTTTTCTCAATTCAATGTATATATATTTTAATGCTATATTTTTATTACTACGTTAATGGATTATCAGTCAATCAGTACAAGTCCAAGAGTTTTGCTTCAATACATTGTCCATTCACATCTGACAAAATGCTAACTAGTTCACATAATTCCTAGATCGTCTCAAGTGAAAACTTATTCAGTGCACCACTAAACATTCAATATGCATATGCCTTGGAGTTTTGTAGATCAAATCTCAATAAACCTTGGATTTTCAACCCACCATGGATAGGATACCCATGGGTGAAATATGAACTTTGGATTATACACACTACTATGCACTATGAATATATAATGCTACATATGTATATAATTTACCAAAAAAAGGGTGTTCGTTGCATAATTGTTACATGCATACCTCCTCTTTTGACATTTTTCTTAAGTTTCTTCTCCTGTATTGCTTGTAACGTCTTTCTCTCCTGCAATTTCTCTATTTCATTTTGATGTGAAAGTAGTGCATAAAATGCAATGAACAAAAAAATAAACCCTTAAGTCAAAATTACATGAAAATAAAATATTAAAAAATAACAAATGAGAAGAAAATGAATAGTATACAGATAAAATTAAAAATATGTACCTTTCCAATTCTTGTTCCATGTTTCTTTTTTTCCCCTATTTTCTTTTTAAACACCCGTGATTTTTTCGATGTATTGTACATCGAACAAAGAAAATAACAATCCAGATGGATGTCAGTGAGATGCAAATTCAATGCAAATTGCCGATAATTTATTTTCTCTGTGATCAAAATCTCTGTTATACTAGCTGCTTGTCATGTCAAACACAATTTATTGATCCAACAAAAAATCAAGAACTTTCTAAATATGTAACAAGAATATGAAAACATGCTTTGGTTCAGTAACAAGGGAGTAAAAAATTGTGAATATGTAAATATTCCTATATGTGTTCAAATGTCCATGTAATTCAATATGCCAATGTTTACTATGACTTGCATGCATTTCATATTGAAAGTTGACAACAACAATTCATTGTTTATTTATAGTGACGTTGTCAACATTGTATACAACTCTAGAACATAGTTCTTTTAATGCTCTGATGACATTGTATCTTCGATGTTTTAGTTTATGTAATGCAGATGATGCTTAAGCTATGTTTATAGCATTGAGCAACTAGGAAAAAAAAGATCTCAAAACAACATACCTTATTTTTGTTTATGTTTAACTTTGATACTTTTTTAATATATATATTTTCTGAAATAACTCTTGAGCAATTTAACCTACCCCTAAAAAAGAAAAATAATAAGTAGCTACTAATTTTCTATAGCATATATTATGCACACCAAAAGTATTTCATTCAACCATTTGATCCAATAATACAACTGGAAAAAGAAGACTGGTTTGTTTAAACATTACGCCAGTGTCAATGCAAATTTGAATGAAACAAAGTAATCGCACTATGCATGAAGAACACACTATCAAACAATAAGAATGGACTATTTTGGACCACATATAAATTGTGATGTCCGATGTCAAGATTAGAATATTTTCTATGTATTAGATTCAACTATGTCTGTGGACCTAGGGCATATAAAAATAAAAACAAGCAAATAAACTTTTTGCACATGTTTTTCAAATACATAAATTAATATGGAATATCATTGGATAAAAGCAAGATATTAGATGAATACTTTCAAATCTCCAACTATTGCTACCAGTATGCATGAGTGCAGAAGGCTACATGGTATGGATACTCCACACATGTGTTGAAAATAAACCAATTGTTGACTGTGTGGGAGACATATATGTGCAAACAACAATGATATGTCCATAGAAAAATCTTCCATCTAACCTAAAATATTTCCAAGCAAAAACTCTTTTGACTAGAAAATTGTCCAGAGATAAACAAATCGCAGCACTGAGATTGCGCTAAGGCGAAGAGCATGATGCAAATTTGCTAAATTTTATTTTCCACATATATCAACTACTTTTCAAATAGGAGAAATAATAAACAAGAACCATCAAGTAGCTGACAGATAAGCAACACATTTGCTTCACATTGCTTCTAGATCCCTTCTATTTCCTCAAAAATCGGAGCAAACCAATGTGTCACAAATCAATGAGTTATCCTGCAAATTATGTTGCTTGTCACAATATCTCATGATGAACTATTGGAACTGAGGGGACATGGAAGTGCGAAAGTGCGGGAAGAGGAGTTGTATCAATTCTCCGCATAATATTTGAAAATAGAACAGGTGCTAAATAAACCAAGTACTAACTCTATAGGGAATACACTTGTGTAGAAGTGTTGATGACATAGTTCTTCCAATTGCATAAGTGTCGAGGCACCCAAGTGATGAATTATTAGTACAAGGATTAAAAGTGTGGAATCCCCATAAAAGGACTGAAAATAGAGAAATGGTATTCTTTGCAGAGCATATGCTAGTGAAAAGCATCAAAATATTGCAACAACAAAAGCTTCCTCACAACTTAAAAGAAAACACTAGGTATTGGAACTGAGAGGATGCAAAAGTGCGATAGTGCAAGAAGAGGAGTCCTATCAGTTCTTCACACAAGGTTTGAAAATAGACCAAGTACCAGCTCTATGTAGAATACACTTATGCATAAGTTTATGACATAGCTCTTCCAACTGCACAAGTGTTGAGGCACACAAGTGTGCCAATGTCAGATCATAAGTGGAATGAATTCTCAATGCAAGGGTTGAAAGCATGGATTCCCCATACAAAAAAGGAAACTAGATTAATCATTCACTTTGCGGAGCATATTCTAGTAAAGAGCATCAAAATATCGCAACAATGAAAGCTTCCACACAACCTGAAAAAAATACACCAAGAATAAAGGCATTTCACTACAAATTTTTGAAACATAAATAAATTAGACAACTAGAATTACTTCAAGGCCAAGCTACTCACACATTTTTATTGAAATGTATTTTCCAGACACATGAATAATCTCTGGAACATAACTCACCATAAATAGAAACCACTATGAATTCCATACAAAAGTGCTACATCTTCTTTGCATCAAGTCTAAATCCATGTCATTTCCTCTTAAATTTGAGCAAATCAATGCACCATAAATGACTCGACCATTCTCCAAATTACCTAGCTTGTCACAACTCGTGTCGTGAAACTATTTGAAATATGGATCCATGGAAGCACAACAACTCGTGAGAATCAACAACATCGATCCTCTGCACAACACTTGAAAATAGACCAAGTGTTTTCTATGCATGTGGCATACATATCCGTAGTGTAGGTGCACAAAAAAAATAGCTATGCTAATTGTGAAGATATGGTCATAGCAAAATCCTTTGCGTAGCCTAGAAAAAGATAAAGTAAAAAAGGTGTTTGACCAATAAATTGTCGAATCTCCAACTACTGTTGTCAAAATGCATAAGTGTGGAAGGATACATGGTATTAATAATGATGATATGGTCATAGAAAAAAATTCTTTCCAACCTAAAAATTCACCAAGTAAAAGTTCTTTTGACTAGGAAACTGTCCAAATATAAATAGATCACAAAGTTTAGATTGTACCAAGGCAAAGAGGACGATGCAAATGTGCTAAATTATATTTTCCACATATATCAGATACCTTTTGAATAGGGGTAATCATAAAAGAAAACCATCAAGAAATTGATAGATAAGAAACACATTTTCTTCACATTGCTTCTATATCCCTTCCCTTTCCTCGTAAATCAGAGAAAACCATTGTGCCATAAATCAATGATTTATCCTACAAATTACAACGCTTGTCACAATCCCTCATGCATAACTATTGGAAGTGAGGGGATGTCATAATGTGGCAATGAAGGAAGAGGTTTTGCATTAGTTCTCCACACAAGGTTTGAAAATAAACCAATTGATAAATAGACCAAGTACCATCTCTGTGGGGCATACACCTGTGTGGAAGTGTTGATGATATAGCCCTAACAATTGCACAAGTGTCGAGGCACCCAAGTTCACCAATGCCAAACCATAAGTGGCATGAATTCTCAGCACAAGGGTTGAAAGTGTGGAATCCCCATACAAGGACTGAAAATTGACTAATCATTTGCTTTGTGGAGAATATACCAGTGAATAGAATCAAAATATCGCAACAACAAATGGTTNTACGGGAAGATGAGTCACATTAGCTCTCCATATGAGGTTTGAAAATATACCAAGAGGTAAATAGACCAAGCACCAACTTTTCCTAGGGAATACACCCGTGCAAAAGTGCTGATCACATAGCTCTGTCGAATGCACAAGTGTTGAGACACCCAAGTGCACTAATGCTATACCATAAGTGGAATGAATTCTTAGTGCAAGGGTTGAAAGTGTGGATTCCTCATACAAGAATTGAAAATAGAGTAAGAATTCACTTTGCAGAGTATATGCCAGTGAAGAGCATCGAAATATCGCAACAACAAAATCTTCCACATAATCTGGAAAAAAAAACCACCAAGTATAAAGGAATTTCACTACACAATTTACGAAACATAAATAAATCAAACAACTCGAATTGTTTCAAGGCCAATTGCATCATGCATATATACTAAAATGTATTTTCTAGATACATAAATAACCTCAAAAACACATCTTAGTATAAATAGAAACCACTATGTGGTCCATAGAAAATCATGACATCTACTTTGCATTAGGTCTAAATGTCTTTCGTTTCCTCCTAAATTTGAGCAAATGAACGTGCCATAAATGACTCAGATAGCCTCCAAATTACTTATCTTGTCACAACTCGTGCCACTAAGCTATTCAAAATGCAGACCTTTGTAAGCACAATGTAATATCCCCAAGTGGATCTACCTGGAAACTGAGAAAATGTAGAGGTCTGTCGTGAACATCAGGTCTTCCAGCAACCTAAGGAAGAAAAACTTAAACACAAGATCCTCTTGGATTCAAATTTCAAGGAAACTGAAAGAAATCATAATAGCATTACAATCAAACATTCATCATAATACAGTCACAAGAATTCATGTGAATTAGTCATTCATGAAATCTCTCAATATCAGAGGAAAATAAGATGGAGTAAGAAAGTTGACTTAGATTAAACAAGAAGTCTCAAATCCTATTACATAACCAGGAAACCAGAAGCTTCATCAAAAGTTTACAATACAGGAGCCTAGCTCAACCATCGACCATAACAAAATATCAAAACTGCATATATATACTAAAATGTTGCAACCACCAAGAATGTGATCATATCACTGCTTTCAAAGCCTTCAATGCCCACTCTATCAGGTTGTGCAGACCTCATGATGTCATACGTGAGCCATGCATAGTTATGTGCTTTACAGGAAAAATTGCCCATAAGGAAGCTTCGGATCGTAAGTGTGCCTTCATGGCTGCTCTCTGTTAAGCCCTAATGTTGGCTCATTACCCCTTAATTGGGGCATATTATATTAGTAATGTTATTTTATTTATGTCAGCTTTAGGCCATTAGTTGTAATTATACCTCCTAGTCTCCTATATATACCAAGGAGACATTTTCATTT